>OENM01001822.1:242-26174 GCA_900239745.1 Rotaria magnacalcarata | reverse complement strand
ATAATTATTTAATTGATCGCAGACTTTTAACAGCTACGTAAATATATGAAAAAACTTCTTTGTCGGTGTCGTACTTTTGTTGTTGGTTTGAATTGAAACGATGAAGTTATTTTTCGATTTGAACCAATTATGTATCAAGTTTTTTTTTGAATATATATTCCTTTAGAATAGAAAATAGTTTAAACGATTTGAGACATTTTCATGATGTTAACTTATTCATTAGTACTTATCTTGCTCTTATAGGTGGCGGAACCATTAGGCTTGGGGAGGCTCAGATATTTGAAAAGAATAGATTTCGTCGTGATTTACTTAACTTACAATATATTAGGAAATCTGTTTCATGAATATTGTAAATTATTGCATTTATAGTTAACAAATCTCACTTCAACGGCTACGACTCAGAGATGCTTCAGCGTTATAAATGGAATGAAGACATCTACGATCAATAATGACACAACAACGCTTTAATCATGCCTTTATTTCTCATATTCATTAAGGGAAACTATATCAGTTAGATATGAAGAACATTTGTTCTGAGTGTATTGCAAAAAACTAGAGAAAAAACAGTTACTGGGTATGAACAATAATTTTTGTACTTATGATATGTTTGCTTTAGTCAAAGTTTAAGATTTTTTTATTCTTATGTTGATATGGAAATAAAAATTTTGATAGTACAGTCCCTGTCGTGAGTCCTCGACGAGTTAAGAAAAATTTGAAAACTTTCTATCGAGACTATCAGAAACCTACGTAAAAATTCGAAAGTATCTTCGAAAATTCGTAAGGGATTTCTATAACAAATGGCTGGAAAGTGCCATAGAAATCTCGAGAAGTGAACAGAGAGTTTCTTGGAATTTCTAAGACACTCTCCACTCAATTTTTAGAAATCTTTTACAAATTTCCGAAGACACTTTCGGATTTTTACGTAGGTTTTTGATAGTCTCAATAGAAATCTTTCATATTTTTCTTAACTCCTTGGGGACTCATGACAGGCCCTTCTAAAAGATCCAAAATTGGTGGGGACTCTGGGGATGCGTTAAGTGATTCTTGACTAGGAACAGAATTTTCGATTGTTCTGCAGCCATATAAATGGATCAATACAGAAAACTTTTTCAATCAAAGTTGTGACAACGAATTTTAAAAGTATATCTTCTCTCCAAGTGTCGACTTTTTATCGTTCGTTTAAAAAAAAATTAGAGCCTCCCCTAAATTCAAAACGTTCCGCTGTCTATGCTTGCTCTTCATACTAAGTTTACATTACAATCAAACAAACGCTAATATAATTCGTAGAAAGTTTTCACTTCTTTTTTTTTTATATCTATTCTGTTTTCTGCTTCATCAATATGATTGGTCTTATGAGAGCTGAAGCGTTAATTGTCAACACTCAGAAAGGAAGGAAGAACAGGACCCATAAACAGACTCGCTATGACTAGAAGTTTTTTTTCCTTTAAAAATGTGAGAGTCCTCTATCGACTAGCGTAAATAATGGATGTTCTGAAAACGACGGTTGGATGAGTTATTAATATTCCTCCCGTGGCAAACTTAGATTTTTTTTGTATTTCTCTTTCAATAACCTTGAGCATTAAGAACTCGTTTTTCTAGTTCTTTAAATGCTCAACAAGAGTCGTTGGTATTTTTTTAAGTAACAAAAGAAAGTGTGAAGTTCTCGTTTCAATGGCTTTATCACAAACACATTTATGTTCAGCCGTCAATGACACTTCGGTTCTTTTCACGGCCTGTAAACAAGGAGATTTACAAACGATCGAAGCTCGTTTGGATTCGGTTGCATCATCGGATATTTATTCGATTCGGGATGAAAATCAAGCTACACTTATTCATTATGCATCGAGATTCGGATATTTGCACATTTTAAAATACTTTCTCGAAGTAAAACATATTGACATAAGTCAATTATATACAGAACACGGCGCAACATGCGCCCATGATGCAGCTGTTTGCAATCAATGGAAACTACTCAAATACATATTTGATTATTATAAAAGTAATCTTTCGCAAAAATTTCGTTGGAGTGTACGAGATAAAGAAGGAAATACAACATTGCATCTTGGTAAAACGAGATTCGTTTTATTCATTTTTTTCATTTTTCAAACTAAACTATTTCCATATTCTTCAGCTGCTTATTACGACGCAATAGACGTTGTTCATTATCTATTGGAAGAAGAATATGCCGATCCTCATTGTCGATCTTATAGTGGCTATCAACCGATTCATTATGCTGCTGAACGTGGTCATACACAGTCTGTACAAATATTATTAAAAAAATCACCAGATTTAGTCAACCAACAAACCAATCAATTGTTAACTCCACTTCATCTTGCTGCTCAAATTGGTTCATTGGGAACCATTCAAATATTAATATTATACGGAGCAAATCTCCAATCGAAAGATCAATATGGTTTAACTTGTTTACATTTTGGTAGGAAACGAATCCATTGTTTTTCTTTCATTTGCATGATTTTATTTTTCAAAAACAATCTAGCATGTCAAAATAACCATATTAATGTTGTTCAATGGTTAATAGAGAAAAAAGATGCAAAAATAGATAATACCGACTATATGCAAAATACACTACTTCATTATGCTGCTATGGGTGGCAACGCATATACTATTAATTATTTGTTAGACAAACGCGCAAAAATCGTGCCAAATAATGATGGAAATACACCATTACATTTTGTACGTAAGAGATTATGCGCAACGTTTATAAACAAAAACGTTCAGATCAAGGAGAGAGATAAGTGATATTATCCAAAGATAATCGTTGATTATCAAAAGGAAAGTGTTTCCTGTTAGCCAAGAAGTTTATTTTTCCAAAACAACGTGTATTCTGTTTAGTTTTGATTGAGATTTTACATCGGTTTAAACATATCACTGAAATAAAGAAAATCGTGACATAGCTGGTAGAACGAGAACATCAGGCGAGAAACGAAGATTAAACCGTTCTAGAATATGGCCGATTCCAGAAGATGAGTATATCTATGAATGTCGGATCCGCATTCCCAAATATGAGCGACGTTCTAACACATCTATTTATAAATTGATTGAACTATGTCACTGGAAAACCCATACAAAGTCGAATGCACATCGTTTGTCAAATTTACCCATGAAAACTAACTTTCAATAGAGATTATGCGTTTTATTATATGATTGATAATTTTAATTCTTATACCAATACTATGGAAAAGAATTCCATTTTTACATCACAGTTTGTGGAGTCTCTCCATTGAATTTTTATGTATATTAAGTTTTTTCTTGGACTCAGAACTGCTAAACAGAATATTTTTAAATCCAATCAACTCTACCGGAAGATCTCATAGGATGAAACTTATTATTTAAATGTAAAATTTTCATATGAGAATTATATTTTTAAACCTAGGCAGCAAAACATGGTCACCAAAATGCTTGTATCGTATTAATCGAACGCGGTGGTTGTTCTTTAACTGCTGTTAATGGTGAACATTTAACTGCCGCTGATCTAGCTGCGAATTCCGGTTATATAGCTCTTGCTAATGAACTTCGACTCGATGTGAATCCTGCAACTATTCAAGTCGAGAAAGCAACAGTTGTTCGATTAGTAATTAAAAAAAAGAATGTCGCACGTTCAGATGCAGGCAATCAAGTGAATGAACAAGATCTGTTAAGTAAACATCTATTCAACAGAAACTAAATAATCACTTCGTTTACTCGAATTTTAAATAGATGCAGAGGAGCATTCATCAGATAAATATGCTCCATGGCTTAAAATGACCAATCAAACGACACAAGAATTTCAACGGGAACTTCAGTAAGAAATTAAAACTTAGGAAACATTCTCGTTGTATTTCATTTTTTTGATTTTAAAGATATTAGCGGAAGATAATAATCGGTAGGAGTTGTGTTTCTCTCTCGATAATTACCTGCATGATTACCAGAAAGCACCTTTTCCTTTGAAAAAGTTCACATTGATTTTTTTAATTCAAATCTTTTTGCAGGAATGTCCAATTGAATTTACGAAAAACTCAAAAGTCTCGTATGATATAAAAAGACTCATCTATTGGTTTTATTTGATTATTTTCTTTTTCTTAAGATTCGGTACAAGAATCATCGCCGATTAAAGAAGATATATCAACAAGTACTCAGCTGTGTAACGATTTAAACAATCAAGACACAAATAATGAATCCATACCGGTAGGTTTCCGATTAGAATTTATCTGAAAGAAATTTTCGTTTTCCTCACCTACTTTAGGATTCATTTGCTTTTGTCATGTCAAATGTTCAATCAGACATCTCACATAGGCGTCGTTCTTTAATTCAATGTCGGCAAGATGCTACGAATGAGGCTTAATTAGTTTTCAATCGAAATCTATTTTAACATCAAACACTTTTATCACGTCGAATCAATGACAGATAAGCTCGACCATCTAATCCTAATGGGCCAGCACTTGTCGATTCGTAAATAGCATCTTCAATCGATTCAATCGTCCAGCCATTCTTCGAAGAGAATAATTGATATAAATCTGATTTTTTTACGCGAGGTGGACCACCTTGACGTGTTTCTTTTTCACTAAAACACAATTGAATATATAAACCATTTGGTTTGATTAAAGATTCAAGATTTTTTATATAAACTAGACGATCCTTGTTTGAAAAAACATGAAAAACAGCTGCATCAAGTATAACATCATATGAATTTTGTTTTAAATTTGTTGTTGACAGATCAGCAATCATATCAACAACTTCAAATAGAATATTAACATTAGCTTTTTGAGCTTTCTCACGAGCTACTTCAATCGCTTTAGGTACCTAAATAGAAATTAATTCGATTGAAATAAGAACAAGATTTCTGAATCTACTAGATCGGTAGCTGTAATGGAAACATTGCTTGTATGTTTTGCAATGTAAATCGTATTATCCCCAATTCCACAACCAATGTCAAGTAGTTTGCCATAAAAAAAACCTTGTTGAACAAGTTTAACTATTACTGGTTGTGGCCTTTCAGTCTCCCAATGTCCTTCACCTGTTCCGGATATACGAAAGAATAGTTCTTGCGGAGGTGCTTCGTCTTTATTCGTTTCACTCGCCATGTTATTTAACTATGATGGACGACTAAAAAAAGAATGCTTTATCAATATTGTGCAATGGTAGAATAGATTAAAAAACACACGTGCTTTTTCTTTCTTTGAAACTACCAATACGGGCGACGCTCTAACAGTAAATATAAAAGGAAGAAAAAGCTATCTTTTCTGCGCAGATAATAATTGTTCGAATTTTTTCAAAAAGATCGGTTTACAGAAAATTTCAAAATGACTTGAATGTTAACGAACTGTTCAAATTAATCTGAGTCAAAAATATATTTGACCTCGATAGTTTTATCTCTATGCTAGTTTATTGTAAAAACTAGTTGTATTTGCACATGCAACATGTTTTAAATATTCGAATACATGATTTGCTTATGTATAATTGTTTCGTCGAATTGTTGAAAGATAAGCTCGTCCACCCGAGGGTACCGATCCAAAAAGTGTTGTTTCATAAACATCATCTTCAATCGATTCAATTGTCCAGCCATTTTGCGATGAAAATAATTCATATAAATCTGATTTTTTTATACGACGTGGGCCACCTTCACGTGTTTCTTTTTCACTAAAACACAATTGAATATATAAACCATTTGGTTTGATTAAAGATTCAAGATTTTTTATATAAATTAGACGATCCTTGTTTGAAAATGCATGAAACACAGCTGCCTCAAATATAACATCATATGAATTTTGTTTTAAATTTGTTGTTGACAGATCAGCAATCATATCAGCAACTTCAAATCGAATATTGACATTAGCTTGTTGAGCTTTTTCACGAGCTACTTCAATCGCTTTAGGTACCTAAATAGAAATTAATTCGATTGAAATAAGANGAAAAATCATCATCTTGTAGTACTTTTGTTACTGGACCTGAGCAACAAAAAATACTTCGTTTATCATAATAAAACAAAAGAAAACTTTACCCAAAACACATTCATGTAAATCATGATGAAAATGTATAATAAATAAAAAATCATCACGCAGTAATTGTTTTCGTATTTCACTGGCGATTTCACGATCTGTACTCGAGTACGTCCAATCTGACGATATTTCTTCAAGTACTATAAACAATGCTTGTGAATCTAAAGAAAAAATTCAAACAAAATATATCTCACTGAAGACACATTTGCTGTTTTCTTTTGATTGATCGAATGATGACCTGGTTGATTGATTTAAAAAAATTTCTATAAACGTTGTTTGAGAGTGTTTGGGTGACTGTTCTTTGTTCATTATCTAAAATAATAATAAGAAAAGACTATTCGCTTCACGCAAAGAACATAGTAAATAAGAAAATTCACTGAAAAGATAAAACAACCAATATAAATCAACATATAAAACAAAGTGAAAAATTCTATGATAGAGTGCATCACGTGCATTCTACTTTTTCGAGTGAAGTGCAAAATGGCGTGCAAATCAAAAACAGTGCGTGACACAATCACTTTGATTTTGCTTGGTGCACGCATCATTCGGAACACTGCTGTCACGTAAACAAAGTGCCACTAACAAAATTTATTGATTGGACAAAAATTATCGCAACAGTCAAAAGAACGAGTCAAAATAATAGATGTCCTGTACGAACGGACTCTGACAATATCCGAGTTATTAACTAATTAATGTGAAGATTGTATTCATTCAGATGAAAGACAAAATATCAATGCGTAACCGTATGTTGATGTTGAACTTCTATCCGAACGAATGAAACTTTCATAACAAAGACTGTCACGTATCTTTTAATTTTTTATCTTGCTGTTCCTCTAACTCTCTTAAGAAAATAACAACGCTATTAGTCGCAACTGCAAGATATTAGATCAATTTGAATAATAATCAGAGCCAATCTGCAACGTGTAGTCTAGGATATTATTTTCTGATGCACTTAAACGAATATCACGGTGTATTGACTACAATTTGTTTTGATTTATAAAATTGTACGAAGATTCGAGACCTTTTGTTTTTGTTCAATATATATTCAGATCATAACTGAGGTGTTGTCGAAGAATAATATTACTTTTGAAATTTATTTTTATCCATGCATCTCTCCATATTACCGTAGACTAAGAGAAAACAACAGTACGACAAAAGTTACTTGTACAGCGACAGAAATTGAGTTTACTTATAACACGATTTTATATCGACTCAGACTTTTTTTGTACTTTGTTTAGTTTGAAAAAATTTTCATAAGAAATATTAAATTGTTTTGAAGAATTTTCTCTTTTTTTTCACCTTTTTAATGCAGCACTTGTTTTTAGATGATGCATATTGAATGAAATTCCTTTTAAGACCTAGTTCGTATATAATATGTGGTCGATTCCCACTAAGTTAATTATGATATAGACAGGAAAAAAAACATGAAACCACTTCGCATAAAGCAAACATAATTATTCAATTCACAGATGCATTTTTACCGTTGCCTTTCTAAAAAAATATATAGAAATTGTTAGTGTGTGTTCCGATGATGTCGAAAATAGATATTAGAAAATTCTATTTTTAAAGACATTTTCCTTCTACTCCTTTGTAAGTTTTAGTCAGTATTGAACTTCTTTGAAATTGTGTTGTGCTTTATGCAACTGCAGTGTTATTTGATGTATAGGAACACACATATATATTTTTTCGTCTTACTTTTATGATAATGATATGAAGAGGATAAGATGATAATATTACAAAGAATGCCATCTCGGCATGTATAATGAAAGTGTTCTAAAGAACCTCAAACTTGACTGTAAGTGTATCCTGAAATTAGTTAGATGCAATAGACAAGATTTTATTTCCAATTTTTTCGAAGGACTTACATGGAAAAACAAATACAATGCTAACATATTTTTCTATTACCTTAATAAGCTGATCGCATTGCTAATATCTTTAATATAAGTGATTAGGTTTTAATATCTCCGACATTTTCATTATCATGAGCGAAAAGAAATAGAGCTTGTAGAAGTATTCTGACGCAGTGAACTTTCCATGAAAAAAATAGAACGCGCTGAAAGTCTGGAAAGCATTGTAAACTTAGCCTATTTTGACGTTCTCACCTAGGGTTCGAATCTACACATTTCGAATTTTTGTTTTCGCATGATACTATCACATAAATTTTGACACTCAAACAATTTATGAGCATTAAAAGAAGTTCAACTAAGATGCTTTTGCGAGATAATCAAGGCGTCTTGCAAAGAAATAGTCTGAATCACAGTATCGTATCGTAATAATCAATTTTTTGTAAGTTTGACACGTTTGATTGAACTAGATATATTTTTTTCCAATCTTAGAGTACGAATATTGCGATACAAATCTATTCGATTGAACCTCTAGTCTTTTCGAAGAAGTCATTGACTACTTGCTCTTAACGCGGAATCAAGTTTTTCAGGAAACAGCATTCTCACCTTCTTACTTCGTTTCATAGTTTAATAAAACTCGACTACCATCTAGTTTCTGTTTTCTAGTGTTGAAATATTTGCTTTCAGAAGCAATGACACCTGAGAACGGCTCAACTGTCACGGTTTCTAAATCATGATTTATTTCCGTTGATATTTACAATATGATATTTTGCGGTTCTCCTACGACAATTGCTGTTTTCTTTTTGTTTATTATTATTATTTCAGATAAACTATGCAATACAGTTACAATGATCTTCACTACAAATACATGCTTTTCTGAATTTCTACTTGCAGTAGGTATGTTTTCTGGAGCTGCATTCAGACTTGATCGTGATATTAAAGGAATTCACCTTCATGATTCACTTTGCTTTTTCATATCCTTTCTGCTCTATGTCGGAGTGAACACACAAAATTATTCGTATCTATTACAAGTCATCTATCGATACGTTCTAATTGTTTTTCCATTTTTTGTATTTTACCAGTCGGCTCAGTTTTAAATTTTTCTACTTTATTTGAGTGACGGCATAATCCCGTTACACCGGGTAACGGCTTTAGTAGCCGTAACTAACATACATTTCGATCCAAATCAATCGAAAAACTCTGGCGCATCTCATCCGGCGAAGTGGCCTTTAGGGTAATGACTTCGTTACCCTAACCTATAACTACATGTTAAAAGTTGAGGAATTTGAGTTGTTTTGGTGTAATGACTTCGTTACACAATCGATATAACTGTATGTTAGGGTAATGAAGTCGTTACCCAAAAAGTCATTACACCAAAACAACTCAAATTCCTCAACTTTTAACATGTAGTTATAGGTTAGGGTAAAGAAGTCATTACCCGAAATGTCACGAGGGAAAGTGATTACTCCTGGTAGGAAAGGCAAGGTGAATATGTCACTCGATGCACTTGCACATTCTAGCGGGTATTACGCCGTTTAACTCTCGTTACCCTGTGTTAGGGTATTATGACATCTATGGAGGGCGAAGATGGTGATAACGAGAAGTTTGTTTTCTTCTTTCCGTTCGTTTCTCCTTCATAAGTTTAAAACATTATTAATCAATAACGCTTGTTTCTGTTCCTCCAAATGTATCATTTTTGCAAGAAAATAATAAAATATGAATAAGACGATGTCGTTGACCTACAGTCATCTTGAACAGTTCAAATTAAAACGGATAAAGAAAAATTTAAAAAAACCTAAATTAAAAACTAAACAATAAAAGATTAAGAAATAAGAAATCTTCAGCTCTTTTCTTTCAAGGATATAAAATTTATTAATATTTACTTTTATGTGATGGGTACAAAAACAAAGTAAAAAAACAATAAATTTTCTAAGGAATCTTGGCTTAAGATCTGGATTTTTCCTTTCGAAAGAGATCCTAGCATGGAATTGCGCTTAAAAGATGCCTATTCGATAGAGCTCGAAGAGTTCTAGCTTGGTACATCATTTCTATCTTTTGGTATAGTCTCTAGGCGAATCCCGGTGCGACTTACAAGAACGTCCGGATTTGGCCGAAGATTCGCCGTTTAGGGAAGAATCCCTGAATAGAATCGGCCTCAAAAGGTGTCCATTTGGTAGAGCTCGGCGAATTCTATCTTGGTATACCATTTTTATCTTTTGGTATAACCTACAGGTGAATCTCCGTGCGAGCTATAGAGAAAATCCAATTCCGAATCTTGTTCAGCTGATTTTTCAGGAATTCGATAACGGAATCGGACCGGAATGGTGATCATTTGATAGAGCGTGTCAAGCTCTATTTCCTTAAAAAGTTTCGTCGTTTGGTCTAACCTATGAGCGAATCGCGACAACTTTTACAAAAGCACTTGATTTTTTGCTGGTATTTCAAGTTTTTCTGCGTGAAGGGACAACCCTGAGAAAAAAGTAATTAGCGAAATCGATAGAACTCATCGAGATCCATCTTGGTATAGCCTTTTTACGCTTCGGTATAACTTGCAGGCGAGTCCAATTGCGGAATACTCGAATCCAGCTTCAAGATATCCTATGTACAGTCATTTACAAAATGTCATTTATGAGAAAATTTTCTAATGAATTAAAGTTTTGATTATTGGTACCTATCATTGCATTTTAGCGCTGATTAAAACAATCTGCAAACGTCACATATTTATTCTCAATCTATGTTGAGTTTGAATTTCATACAAATTAATGTTCGTTTCTGTTAGTCGCTTGATCATGGAATCATTGCACACTACGTTCTGTATGATTGACAACTTCACAATGCTCATTACCACTAAAAATCGGTACGTTTGAATAGAAGGAAGTCTCGTCAAGCATCCGAACACTGCTAACCCCGTCATCATTTAATTGTCATTGGTCGATAGATGACTATAGTTCATTTACGATAAGTCGTATTTCAGTAAAAACCGCATTTGATACGTGATTATTTTAAGAAATTATTTTCAAATCCAGTCCTCAAGCTTAACTATCTTTGATCATACTATTTGAGAAATGCTCACTTCTATAGCAAACATATATCGTTTTTAAACACAAACTTAAACTTGAGATATCAAGAAACCAATCACAACTCTGAATTTCTCGGTCAATAAAAATGTTCTGTTACATTTTATTAAAATCTCATAGATACGAAAACAGTCAAACTGTGAGTAATTACATTTTTTTCCATACAATCCTTCATTCGGTTGAAGTAATAAACAAAACACAAATTACCGTAGAAAAATGATGATAAATAGAGAGGAAAGAAACAAATATTGACATAATCTCTCACATGCTGCAGTAAGAAACAAAAAGTAGCGTTGACTCATAACAATCTGAGAAGGAAAAAAAAGACATCAGCGGTAGGAAAAGGAAGTAGGCTGTTTTATTTTCTTTCGTAGAATGTCGACATTTAGATTGGCAACACTCAATGTGCATTCGTTCAGGACTCGATCAACGTACGCGAATAATGTTTCTGACTTAGTATCAATTTTGAAACCACTTAATCTAGATCTAATTGCACTTGAAGAAATAACAAATGATACTGACTGGAGAAGACTTTGTCGAGATCTCTCTTTACCTCATTTAATATATGGTGACTGTGAGCGACACCACTTTGGCGTTGGTATTGCATCTCGTTATCCAATCATCTCTTCTTCGAATCAAGAGACAACAGCATCATATCAAGGCGGACATAGATCTTTACTTCGATGTGTTTTAAATGGTGATCATCGATTCCTTACAGATCGAATATTTGCTGTGACACATTTAGATTATTTAGATGAAAATGATCGATTACATCAGATTAAAGAATTTAATCCACCTGAACAAAACATTGATATTTTAATGGGTGATATGAACGCATTAACACGAGAAGATTATTCAGATGATTACTATCAACATAGAGTCGTAGATGTACGAAAACAAGCTGCATGGGAGTCACCTCGTTTTGAATTGACAAATTTAATAAAAAATGAATGGAACTACATAGATGCTTTTAGATTAATAAATCCAACATTGAAAAACGAAAAAGTAACAACATGTTATTACGGAACACGCATCGATTATATTTATTTCCGACCGAAGATAAACGATTTATGGATGTTATCAAAATGTTGGATTATTGACACCAAAGGAGCTACGGATCATAACGCTGTCGTAGCAGAATTTAAAGAAAAATAAAAATCAATATGGCATTTATATTTCTTTCAATTGATGAATTTTCTAAGACGACTTACTTACTTATTCACAGTGAGAAATATTCATAATACTTTTTTTTAATTCATGCTATTTTTTCGATAAAAATCCAGATTATAATATTTGATATAAAACAAAGACTTTCGTACCTTATCTTATAAAGATGATCTTCAAAATTTCGAAGAAAATCGAAACCAATTTATCAATAGTATTTATTTAGTTGATATGCTACATTGTCTTTTATTAATTTTAAAAGCAAAAATACAATTTTGTTATCATATAATAATCATATTGACAAACATATATTTTTCAATCAATGAAAATATAATTCACCTTCGAATAACATCACATAACTGAAATAGTTATTGAAAGCGTAAATTTCAGTTCTAACTCTTCACTTCCATTGCAGACTGCGATAAAACTTTTCGTAAACTTCAAAATATATATTCATCACTCGCGTTTTGAAATGCTCGGTTACGTGTTATCAATACATTTGATTCCTAAAGCAAAATTTTTTTCTTCCAACTAACTTGAACAATAGGGTTGTTAATTTACAGTTTATTTTATTTAAATTTAACTTCGTGAAAAGTTAATTTAATTTTAAATAAAATTCTATAAAGTTAAATTTAAAATAAATTAACATTTTTCTCATACAAAAATTTAAATTTAATTCAAATTAAACTCTTGAAAATTTATTTCTCGATTTAATAAATTTTTTAAACTTAAATGTGACACGCGTATTGAACAATCAACCTAAAATTCAATAATTGCTTAAACACACTTACGCCTGAATGCATATTTCCATAATATTTTGCGTTCTATTAAAGGAAACGATTGAAAATTACAGGATATTAGTTTACGATTGAGACAAATGAGAATAATTTGAAGTTTCGATACATTCTCATGTTCACATATTAGATTCCTTAACTGAAGCACGAGTAAAACAACTGGTGAAATGAATAGTTTTCCAGGAAACTCGATATACTTCGGCATTTTTTTTGTCTGGAGATATAGAAAGCGAACTATCTTGCACGGCTATATATGAAAAATTAAAAAATGCAGTGAATTAAATAACTATATTAATAAACTTATAATTTTCTCATGCAACTGCATTTATATCTCTTGATGCGATGTTTCAACTTTGATGAGTGCGTCGGATTAATGAAAGATAAGCTTGAACGCTCGGCGCCATTGGACTGTCAGGTCTTGATTCATACAGTGTGCCTTCAACTGATTCAATCGTCCAACCATGCTTCGATGAAAATAATTCATTTAGATCAGATTTCTTCATACGGCGTGATATAGTTTCGTATGTTTCTTTTTCACTATACACTATTTGAATATAAAGACCATTTGGTTTGATTAAATATTCAAGATTTTTTATATAAGCTAGACGCTCATCATTGGAAAATGCATGAAAAATCGCTGAATCAAGTATAGCATCATGTGAATGCTGTTTTAAATTTGTTTTTGAAAGATCATCCAGCATATTAACAACTTCAAATTGAATATTAACATTTTCTTTTTGAGCTTTTTCACGAGCAATTTCAACTGCTCGTGGCGCCTAAATAAAAGTTGATACAACTATAATAAGTAAAATAAATCCCAACTTTTGAGATCAACAGCCGTGAGATTAATATTGTTTACATAACTTGCAATGTAAATTCCATTATCAACTATGCCACGACTTATGTCACGTACTTCACCGTGAAAACGTTTTTGATCAACAAGTTGAACTGTTGTTGGTCGAGGTCGATTTGTTTCCCAAATATCTTTTCCAGTTCCCGATAAGCGAAAGAACAACCCTTTTGAGATAGACGTATCGTTATCTGTTTCACTCGTCATATTCGACAGGGTCTATCTAGGCAACAAATAAAGTAAATATTAACGTTTGAATTTATGAAGTAGATTCGTCTTTCACAGTAAGAATATTACCAACTGAAGAACAATAGAACGAGAAAGTGTACATTTTGCTTTTTCTGTTCTCAATGATGATACTGATAAGATAACTAGGTCAAACAAGAGAAAAGAAAAAAAAAGATGAATACGTATAAGCATGACTTTTGAGTAGAAAGCGCATAGTCTAAGCATTTTTATTCGAAAGAATGCCGCTAGGTTCTAGTCACTTAGATTAAAATATACTAAATATTTTTTTTTTAAATATAATCTAAATTGCTTCTCTGATATTATTAATAATATTTATTGAAACCATTAAATTGAATCAACTCAAATAACATAATCTGCTTAAAAAAATACTGATATTCGAATGGATGATATGTATATAGTACAAGGAGAAGGAGTATTTCGAGAATTTTGCTTTTCTATAGAATTGCTTTTTATTCTATATGACATTTACTTAGAACAGCATGAGTGACTGGTAAATATTGATAAATGAATTCGTAACTATTCTATCATTCGAGTATAAGCATTTATAGAATTGTAAGCGCTTTCTTTTATTTTATTATTATTTTTTTCTTCGTTTGCTACTTCATTGAAAAATATATCAAGCGATGTGTTACAAGGTTCAATGTCGAAAATGTAATCATTTTACATGGGCTGGTTAGTGAATGAAATTTGTTCGTCAGTGTTTTATTGATAAACTAAATGTGATAGGTTGTGGTATGCACAAGGATTCAGTTTTGGCAACGATTCCTCTTGACCAACGTTGCAAATGTCATTTGATCAAACAATCTCATCAACAGCCATCATCGAGCTTAGGTTATTTTACTAGATCATCACGCTATTCTTAAACAAACTATCGTGTATTTTCGCACAAAAATAAATAAATAAAAAGCATAGTGGTAAACGAATATAGATAAAGGTTTGAAAAACGTCTCGAGATTATTAAACTCATATAAGAAGCGCTGCTCTATTTCTATTGGTATCCTTGGATGTCGGAAGTCATTTTTGTACGCTAAATCAATATTTTGATTAATAGCAGCAACAAAACCTTCAGTAAAAGTTCTTCGAAAAAAAGAGCATGTTAGATTGAATATTCCATAGTGCACTGCAAAGTCTTGTTTAATAGATCTATTTCATGGTTTATCTTCAACCATTCTGAATTTTTATATATGCGCACTGTTCTTCAATTCATTTTGTACGAAGCTAAAAGTCATATTTAATGTTTTATTCGATACTTGCACAAAAATCACAACGTTGACAATTTTCTCTTCTATGTAAAAGAAAATTCTCTTGGAAAGTGATGGATTTGAAGATTTTACTCTAAAAATGATAGAATTCGTCATCAAGAGAACTATATTTTTAAATTGCAATCAAGATTTTTACTTTCACTAACATCATCAGTTACAGTCAAAGTAGGTGTTTCTATCAATAATACAACGTTACCGTCTCCGTTTAATTAAACATTCTATAATGACTAATAACTTGGTTGTTTATTCTAGTTTTTCTCATTACAAAATGTTATGCTAGTACACCTACCTATTTCGTTTTGTTTTCTTTTTCCTTGATTTTTGATTTGATGCCTCATCAACAACTCGAAATAGCACGAAAAAAGGTCACGCTCTTGTTATGATCGCATATTAGTTTTCCTTCGACGCAATTCATTTTTATCTGTACCAAAAACATCTCCAGTAAGTTGATACGTATATACACGATATCAGTGTCAAACTAAATCATAACTAAACGCATCATTACAAAAAATATACTGCTATTATTAATCACATAAAAAAGCACTGTTTACATAAATTGTACAAACATAGAATGACTTACAAATTATATTATGGTTTACTGACTTGAGAAAACTTTGTTTGTAAGTCATAGTAATACTCAAACGCAAAAATAAAGAAAGTATGATTAGTTTAATTTTATGTTGAATATGTTGAGAGAATTAAAATAGAATACATAGTACAGTGGAGAGCTTTTTCGAAATATTTATTTATTGGTATCATCTAATATAGAAATATAGTTAGTAAACTATCGTTGTGATAAACATACCATATTTATTGATAAAATAGTATATTTAGATTCATTAAATTTGTACACTGCCGCTTGTTTTTATATTATATAAATGAGGAAGGAGTTTTTTGTTATCAAAATTGACGTCATATTTTAAATCAAGTATTTTCTCACTGAAATGCAGACTGCTATGAATCTATAGGCGGATTTTACCATGAAAACTATCTACTCGTTTGAAAAAATACTACAATCAAAATGTTACTAATAGTCAGTAACAAAAATATAAAAATTACTGTTTCTTGAATATTTCTATTTTAGTGGATTTGATCGAAGATGGCATGGATACTGATTTTATCTCGCTCAAATATGCACGGGGCGACTGGCATCCTCATGCTGAGAATGAAGAAGATAAAGGAGCAACACAAAGTCTACCTGGCTTAGCGAATGGTGTTACTCTTATTAATAAGAAGATAGACAAGTTAAAAAATACTCAAAGTCCTGCGCATAATTCTTTCATTTTTTTTCTCATTCCTAATAATCTACAGAATGCTTTTATTAGGCAGGAATCTTGTTGGTCGAGACATCGATCTTTAATTGCTATGGGTACATTTAGTGCCTTCATAATTATGGCTATTACTATAGGTATACTGAACTTTTGTTTGGCGACATCAAAACCGATAGGTACGAGTTTTTCTTCAAATATATATTTAAGTATTCTGTTGTGTAAGACTGTAAATCCAATTGGAGCGTGTTGTTTGAAACTTGAAAAAAATCATTTGTGACTATTTCTGATTATTCATATCTTCCTGCCAGAATCACTATTACAACTCATCACGTTGTACACCCTAACATTGAAATGCTTTAACAGACATTATAGTTTTTGAACATATTGCATAGAAAATGACGACAATAAGTGATCCACTAAATGAAGTTTCATATATGTAACGGTATCTAAGTTTTAATAAGCGAAGCAAAAACATTTTTAGAACATCATTGTTCTGTGTTATATAAAAGTAACAAGATAACTTTTCTCGACCAAAATTATGCAAATTGTGAAGATCCTACTCAATCCGAAATGAAAAGCTTTTTTGATCAATCGATCAATCGATGTGCGAACTTTTTTCTATGTTGTGTAGCTCCAGAGTGTGGACTCAAGTTCATAGCAACGGCCAAGAAACCTATAGAATATAATTATGGTCCTAGATCTATCGCTGTTGGTGATTTCAACGGCGATACTTGGATAGATATGGTTGTTGCCAATCATATTGTCAACAAAATTTCTATTTATTTTGGACAAAACAATGGCACTTTTTCAACTTCAATACAGTATTCAACCGGCGTGGGCTCTATTCCGTACATGGTCGTTGTTGGCCATTTCAGCAATGATGAACTTTTGGATATCGCAGTGGCTAATTTCGGTACTAATAGCATCAGCGTATTTCTTGGATTCGGAAATGGATCCTTCGTGAAATATACAGAACTGTCAACCGGTTCATCTCGTCCAATATCGATCAGCATATGTGACTTGAATAATGACACATTACTTGACATTGTTACCGTCAATTATGGAACGCACAGTATAAGTATACTGTACGGATACGGAAATGCAAATTTTTCGAGTGCAACTTCATATTCGACAGGCTATGATTCCTTTCCATCTTCAGTAGCTAGTGGACATTTCAATAACGACAAGTATTTAGATCTCGCAACTGCGAACTACGGTACCGACAATATTCTTATACTGTTTGGAAATAAGAATGAAACTTTCTCAAATCGATTAACTATTTCAACTAGTTTTGATTCTCGTCCAAACTCAATTGTGGTTGGCCATTTCAATGGAGATGCCTATATCGATATTGCTGTGGCTAATTATGGAGACAATACGGTAGGTGTACTTTTAAACAATGGCAACGGAACTTTTGCACAGCAAGTCAAATACTCAACCGGTTCTGCTTTTCCATACGCGATTGCTGCTAGTGATTTCAACCAAGACAATCGATTAGATTTATTCGTTACCAATAAAGGTTATAATAATACAGCCCTATTTTCTGGTTATGGAAATGGTACGTTTACCGAGCCAACAATGTTTTCAACGGGAGCGTTTACATCAATATCATTTGCCATAGAGGATTTCAATAGAGATAACCGTCTGGACATCGCGATTGTTAGCAATGATACAGCTACTATAGATATCCTTCTAGGTACTTTTGAGGGTTTTCAAAATCAATTGATTTTCTCAACTTCATCTCATCCATTATCGGTAGCTGTAGGAGATTTCAACAACGACGATCTGCTGGATATCGTTGTCACCAATCCTGATTGCAATGATGTGAGTGTCCTTTTTGGATATGGCGATGGATCTTTTACTAATGAAACCAGGTATTTGACTGGCACGTATCCAACGTCTATAGCTGTGGGTGATTTCAACGGAGACACTCAACTGGATATCGTTGTGACCAATTATTATAGTGATGATGTGAGTGTTCTTCTTGCATGTGGTAATGGCTCTTTTGCCAATGAAACCAGATATTCGACTAGTACTTCACCGATCTCTCTAGTTGTTGGTGATTTCAACAACGATAGCCATTTGGATATCGTTGTCGTCAATTATGGTACCAATGATGCGAGTGTTTTTCTTGGATATGGTAATGGCTCTTTCCATGATGAAACCAAGTATTCGACTGGCTCTAATCCACAGTTTGTAGCTGTTGGCGATTTTAACAACGACACTCGACTAGATATCGTTGTCGCGAATTATAATAGTGATGATGTGAGTGTCCTTATTGGGTATGGCGATGGCTCTTTTGAGTATCAAAGAAGGTATGCAACTGGATCTCATCCAACGTCTGTAGCTGTGAGTGATTTCAACGACGACAGTCGACTAGATTTGGTTGTTGTCAATTCGAAGAGCAATTATGTGAGTGTTCTCCTTGGGTACGGTAATGGCTCGTTTGTTGGTCAAGTATGGTATTTAACTGGCACTTCTCCGCAGTCTGTAGGTGTGGGTGATTTCAACAATGACCGTCGACTGGATATCGTTATCGCCAATTCGGATAGCAATGATGTGAGTGTCCTTTTTGGATATGGTAATGGGTCCTTTGCTGGTCAAGCAAGGTATTTAACTGGATCTTCTCCATACTCTGTAGCTGTTGGCGATTTCAATAACGACACTCGACTGGATATTGTTGTCACCAATTATGATAGCTATAATGTAATTATTCTACTACAATATAACAGAGGCTTCTTCAAGAACGGAATGAAATACACATCTGGAGTTGGTTCTGAACTACGATATGTTGTTGTTACTGATATGAATAATGATGACCGCCTCGATATCATGGTTGCTAACTATGGTACTAATAGTTTAGGCATCCTTTTCGGAAAAGGAAATGGTAGTTTCCTGAATCAAGTCATTATGAGCACAGGTTCACAGTCTCACCCGTCGTACTTAACCTTTGGCTATTTCAATGATGACAGTCAGCTAGATTTTGCTGTGGCGTATGATGGTACTAATAATGTGGATATTTGGCTACGAAACGAAAACGGAATGTTTGTGCAACAAACAAGTGACATAATTCGTTTTGTTTCTGTTCCACTTGCTATTGTCTCGGGTGATCTAAATAATGATGGACAGTCCGAAATTGTCGTCACATTCAATGACAGTGATAGTGTGAGTATCATGGTTACTTACCAGAATATCTCTTTTCTCGATGAAACCAGGTATTCAAGTGGGTATTCTCCATACTCTGTGGCTGTTGGTGATTTCAACAACGACACTAAACTGGATATCGTTGTTGCGAATTCTTTTAACAACGATGTGAGTGTTCTTCTTGGATATGGTAATGGCTCTTTTGCCAATGAAACTCGGTATTCAGTTGGCGCTTCTCCATACTCTGTTACTGTGGGTGATGTTAACAACGACACTCGTCTTGATATCGTTGCTGCCAATTCGAATAGCAATGATGTGAGTATTCTTCTTGGATATGGTAATAGCTCTTTCGCCAATGAAATCAGGTATTCAGTTGGTCAATATCCACAGTCTGTAACTGTGGGTGATTTCAGCAATGACACGCAACTAGATATTGTTGTCGCCAATTATGGTAGCAATGATGTAAGTGTTCTTCTTGGAAAGATCAACATAGGTTTCGTAAATCAATCTACACTCACATCTGGCAATGATTCGAGACCGCGGTCCATCGTGATTGCTGATTTTAACAACGATTCTCGAATGGATATTGCTATTGTTAATTCAGCTTCTTGTAACATCGCTATTTTTGCTGGATGTGGTAATATTTCTTTTAGTAATCCAACGACCTATTCAGCTGGCTCTAACCCAATTGCCATAACTGTGGGTGATTTTAATGGCGATATGCGACTTGATATCGTTGTTGCTAACTATGGTTCTGAAAGTGTCAGTATTTTTCTTGGGTATGGTGACGGTTCTTTTGCGAGTCAGAAGGTCTGCTCAACCGGTGCTGATTCTCAACCATACTCTATAGTTATTTGTGACGTTAACAACGATGCCATGTTAGATATTGTTGTATCTAATCCAGGCATTGATGGTATAAGTTTACTCGTTGGATATGGCAATGGAACCTTCTCAAATATGATCCTAATTCCGATGGACTACGGATCTGTTCCTTTCTATGTTACCGTCGCAGATTTCAATAATGACAAAAAGCTGGATTTTGCCGTGCTCAATGATGGTACTGACAGTTTATCTATTCTTTTACAGACTTGCTGATTCGGAATCTTCTACATTATTATTCTTGAAATATTTATATATACTATAATCGATGATGTCGGATATATTACAACATTTTTTATTTATTTTGATCAGAATTTTCTATCCTATAAAGTGAAATAAGAACAGCTAGAAAATATTGCAATTTCTCATTCATTTTTTATTTTCGTCACCCTCATTTGTGAAAGTTTTGCTCTTTCAATTATTTTTTCATATAAAGCATTCGGTGCGAATTGAAGCGAGCTCTGACGCTAACTGAGATCTTTATGTTTATGGATTCTTCTGTGTATATTTTCCGTGATGCATTCATATGAATGATATCATTATACCCACTTTTTTGTTTGTACACTCATCAACTATGTGAATGGCAATCAAAAACAAAACAAAACAAAATATAAGTTTCAACTTCTTGAAACAGTAATTACCCAAATTCATCACTAGCTCGTTAAGATGAAGAAAAGATCCTTTTTTTAAGAATATTTTTCGATCTGATTTCCTGGTGGTAGAGCTACTTAATGAAAAATTCAATGCTTATTAAATTTTCGTCTTCATTGCTGTTTTTTTTATATATTCATTGAAAATAAAACATAAATACTTATTTAACACCAAATGTTAGAAAAGAATTCCAAAAAGAAGAAGCTTATTCATTTTCTATGCTATCTTCAACTACTTAAGTTTTAGTTATTATTGTGCAAATTGATGAAACATGTCAGGTATTGATAATCTGTTCTATATCGAGCTATTTGGGACACGAAACTCGCTACTCAGTGTCTAGAAAGTCTACTTAGACAGGCATACATAAATAGGAGGAAGCAAAAATAATGCATCATACATGAGAACAAGTGTATTTAAATCTACAGGACAAAGTACAATTATTTTACTGAACTATTCCCTTTTCGTCCCTTCATTTTAGCATAAAGCGCACATAAAGTATCTTCACGATCTTTATTTTTTGCAATAGCAACGACCTTTTAATTGGGAAATTCAAAAGAAAACAAAATTATATCATCTATTATATTCTTCTGTAAAATTTTAAATACAGCTTTGATTTTTGTTACTTTTACGGATTATTCATTAAGATGAACAATTTACTTTAATTTTGATCAACAATAAGATACAGATTTAATTATCGAAATTTGAATCAATGAATGATAAAAATAAGTTAAAAAATCTTTCATAATGCATGTTTTGTAATTCTATACTTATGTATTCATTACAATTGTAAGTAAAGTCACATTTATCCACTTGAATACATGATCTAAATGTCAATACAACATAAAAATGGCAGTTGATTAGTATAACGTTCGTCAAATTCAGAATGAAATGTGTAACATATGAAGCGGAAAAAACACGAGTTCGTCAATAAAATTGGCGGATAGAATGAATTTGATTGCGAAACGAATTAGTTATTCAAGCCCCTCATTTTGAACTACCGCAATTTCTATGTTTACTAGCATAGAATTTTTTAAAGCACACTGGTTGTCTATTTGCTCCGCATCATAACTGTATTTAACAATAACTTTCTTTTAAAAGTAAACAAAAATAAATGTCATGTTTATTTGTTTTTATCATCACAATGATCACTTATCACATTATTAAAAATAGAAAAAAAAATACACACACCGGAAACAAATATTTTACACTTTTCAAGTATTTCCATATAGACTTTTAGCAAAAGATTGAGCTCTCATACTGCCTCGAGGTAACAAAGGTGGTTCTATATGATCGTTTGGGGGATAACTAGCTTTTACTGGATTTGGCATTAACCCCTGACTGCTAATATGTGATTGATGACTCTGTGAACTAGTTGTTGATATCATTGTACATGATCGTGTTGAACGTAAGCGCTCTCTTTCTGGAGGAATATGATAAGGCTGTGAATCATCATTTGAATAGCGTGCTTTTGCATCGTTCCACGATGTTAGTGCTATATCAGAATGATACGGTAGGATCGATCCATCGAGACAATTTTCGTATGGATGTTGCATTTGTGAAACTGAATATAAACAGTTTTCTTTTTAATAATATATTCAATGCAAAATTATCTTACCAGTTTTTAATTGGCCTGTTTTTCTTAAATGTTCTTCTATACAATGATATAGTAATAAGTATTGTTCCTAAAAAAAAGTAAACGTTTCTTTATTATTTCGAATTAGATTTCAAATCACCTTCGTTTGAACCATTTTGACTCTCTGTTGTCTTAAGTGATAAACAATACCCATAACATCAAGTTGTAATAGTTGTAATTCATTATCAGGGACATCAAGGAGACGAATAATTGTATCTACGGCAATATAAGTACCTGTTCGACCAACACCGGCACTATAAAAACAAATGACATCAATGTGGCTACTGTATGTTTTTGTGTATTCTAAACTTTCTACCTGCAATGAACAACGATTGGTATTGATAGTGAATTATTTGTTCTTTTACAGGGTTCATGTGATGCCGATAGGCTATGCCTATTTACTTTATCAATGAGACTAACTAATTTTTTTGCTTCAACAACTTTAAAATCCGGCCAGCCAGTATAATAATAATGAATAACACTATGTTTCATATTAAACTAAAAGAAAAAA
Source organism: Rotaria magnacalcarata (assembly GCA_900239745.1). NCBI lineage: Eukaryota > Metazoa > Rotifera > Eurotatoria > Philodinida > Philodinidae > Rotaria > Rotaria magnacalcarata. The sequence continues at coordinate 2,849 of OENM01001822.1, read as the reverse complement.
AATATATTTCACTTGAAGGATAATTTTCTCAAAAAAGATTTTACTTGTCGAATAGTTAAATAGCGAATTTCGAGGCTCCCATGAGGATGATTTTCACTGTCAGTTAATGTCACAGTAGTTTCGTTAAATTTGAAGACTTCACCGACATGTTGTGGAAAATAGAGATGACATTTACACTAAAATGAATGAAAAACTTTGTTTGTAAAGTCTGTAAAATATAAAATGTGCACGACGCCAATAAGATATTCTTTAAAAGAATCTCGTAAAAAAAGAAATGTTTGATACAATCTGATGTAGAAATCTCCTAGAAATTAGCATGGATATCAGGGATAGACCAAACCGAAAAATGCATCTTACTGGCAGTATTCGATCGATAGACAAAAATGTGCGTATCTTTCAATCCTTTTTTTTCCTGATAGACAATGATTACTCGAATGACTGAATAGAATCGCTTAGAAGGTATAAAAATATTATTGTGCGAGTAGAATTCTTCACTTACCTTGTCTTGTTCTTTCGTTCTAGTTAACATAACAATTTTCCGTGCTTTATATTGAATGATCATATCCCAGAAATCTGCACATGTATCTGGCAATGGACCTTGACATGCAATATATAGTTGTTTTTGATCGAAACTCTATAAAATAATATATATATTTCAAGTCCTTTTTTTCTTAAATAAATTACTCTGATTTCATTAGCATTAATATAATCATGAAGACGATGTTCAGCTGTTAGATGAACTGCTGTTGACTCCCCTAGGATAATAAGCGGGAAAAAACATATTGAACATATATTTTGAAAATCAAAAAGAAAAACATCTTTACATACATGCTCCTCCACGAGCAGGAATATTTCTGTAACGATCATACACCTCGAAGTCCGGGTTTTGATCCGATTGATCAGAATAAGGAGACATTTGTTCTAAACGCTAATTTGAATCAAATAATGAAAGTATAACATACGACAATAAAATATGTTAACCGACTTCATATTCTTGGTATACATCATGTTCACCTTCTTTACTTATATATATACAATGGATAAGTTGTCGAGGTCTGAATAAAAACCCGTAAAAAAATGTCATCTCGAACAAATCAGTCTTTTACCTCATTGGTCTAACAACAAGATTCAATGGAATACTAAAATTAAAATTATTTCTGTTTAAAAATTATCAATTTTCTCTTTTACTTCAACGGAATTGATTTGCTACAAAACAGAAAGATATTGAATAAGAATTATTTTGAAAGCAATTCATATGGTAAGAATAGAATTACTTTTCTTTCTTTTTTTGTTTCTTTTGCCGCGAATTCCATGTAGCATAAGCCACAAGAAGCAATACAAGTAAAATAGGAAATACGGCAATCCACGCGAGTGATGTTTTTGAACCTTTGGGTTGGTACGGAACTAAAGGAAATACAGGTTGAAGAAAAAAGAAAAATTTTTTTTAATGAAAGTGACTTACTTTTCGTTCGGAATGATTTCGACAGTACAGATGTACAACCTGCTCTTGTACAACCACTCACAATGAGTCTATCATTAACCATAATCACATCAATAATTTCGAAAACGGAATAAATAAAACATACTTGTAATATGTATTCGGTTTCAATTTACCATTACAAGTAAAACTTGTAGCAGAATCATTCGTAGAGCATGTTTCATTACCAATTTTTAAACGGAGAACATGATTACTTTTCAGAACTACACTAGGAGAAAAATAAATGAAAATATCTCGATAGTGCAGCATTTTTCGAATTAAAATCTAGAACTCATATGTTCTGTTTAGCATCGTTAAACCAATGCACAACAAATAAAGTGAAGAGTCTCGCTGTTTTTCAAGGATACTTGATCGCTAAAGAAACCAATTTTCCAATGTCTTGTCGAATAGAAATTGTCATTTTCTCTTATTTTCGTACTCCTATTGACTATTATTATTATTATTATTCTAACGATTAATTTTAAATGGTATATAAAAAAAGAAAAAAACTTTCAGGTCAAATCGTATATGTCATGCTTTAACCATAGATCTATTCTTGATATTCAAATTCCAAAAACATATTTTATACTTCTGCGAATATATATGTGGCAGTAGAGTTTAGAATTTAGTTGAGATTGGAATTGTTGATTATTCTATAAATGTGATGAGAGAGTGATTCAGAGAAATAAAATTTTATTAGTGAGTGATATGAGATAGTTTGATTGATTGTGTAGATTCAAAAAAAACGTTGTTGTTTCCAAGATTAATTGTGTCAATCTTTCATGATTGAAAAGAGCGAAATGAGAAAGATTCTGAAAAGATGTTTATTTTAATACGCGGGACATTGGGACAGAGGGACACTGATTTTTCTCTTTCGTTCTGCAATCGAAGAAAAGACTGAAAAAGATTTTCGCTATATTTATTTCGAAGTACGGGTCTCAAGCAGGTGGGATGGGAATGGAGCGAGTTTTTATATCGAATGATATGGAAGGAAAGTAAAAGTTTTTTTTAAAATTTTTGATGAAATTAATAAAGAAGTTTCTTATATGAGTACTCCATCTGATGTGTTATTATCTACAATCGTTCTTCGTTAAAAACAAATAAGCTAATATAAAAGAAACTTCGTAATT
>OENM01001821.1:0-26206 GCA_900239745.1 Rotaria magnacalcarata | reverse complement strand
GCCGCAAAAATCTCGCTTTTAAACTTACACTCACCAGTTTCTCCGAAAATATATGCGAGTTCCACAAGACGAGCGAAGAAAAGGAACTGTGAGAGCATGTTGTACATGTGGTAGAAGTGAATATAGAACGGAAAGGGGGTAGATGGAATAATAGAGATGACGATTAGTCAAGTTGATGAAATGAATGAGAGAAAAATTGAAAGTTCTTAGCTATGCTTCTGTTTGCTGATATTCTGGAGGGTAGAGATATGTGAAGTTGATGAAAAAGAATGTAATAATAGGTGTATAATTTTTGTAGTTTGTAATGAAGAAAGGTTAGGGTGTGGGCGTGTGTGGGTGTGGGTGTCGGTGTCGGCTGTGGGTGTGACTATGAGTGACACCAATAGTTACACCCACACACCCTCACAGCCACCCCACACCCTCAAGTACCTGAATAGCTTTCGCTGCTAGAGAAAAATGCACTTTCACCAACTTCACTGAAATTATAATCATTTTCATCTAATATTTGTTGTACCGAATATTTTGAATTTGAATTTAATAAATCCATTAGATTGTATTCTTCCGGTTCATTGTAAATCGCAAGTTGAGCATTAATTATCGATGATTTAGCCGAAAATGAGTGCGATGGTTTTTCCGGACATAGAATAGCTTTACTTGCATTTTTTTCTTTTCTTCAGTTTTAAAAACTTTTTAGCTGGTTTTGTGAAAGGTTTAAAATTGTTGGACAAATTTTTATGATAATGATATAGAGCACGACGTCGGTTGTTTTCTTTTTTACGGTCTTTTTCATTTGCGTAGTACAATCATTCATAGAAAAAATACTATCACTCACCTGAAAAAAGGAATAGCTTCTTCCACAACTTGAAAAATATCAATCCAGAAATCTCAAAGGAGCCTAATGCAACGCATGTATCAAACTGAAATCAATAGAGTGTACGACAAGTTGTAAAAATTGGCTATCTTGATTTAGATAATCTATACTTCTTCAACCGAAACTTGAATTAAACACATAGTATATACTATATTTGACTTTCGCATGTACAATAGCATAAATGTAATCTCTTGTGTCACTTATGTACTCATTCTAGATCAGGCTTCAAAAATTGGCAATGCAAATACATTAGTTTTGAATCGAAATCATCAGTCATAATTTACAATTGAAGAAATAGATTTTGGAAATGAATGGCTGCTGTTCGAATATGCGGGAGTGAAACGTTTCTTTTCGATACAGTTAGTGAAAATCATTTCTCCTTATATAGAATTGATTCGGTGATCTTATTGATTTGTGTAATATTCTATAAGTGCAAGCTTTTTTAAATATTTCATGTCTATTATTGACCGTACCGTTTTAAATACAAAATTCTCGAGTGCTTCTACTTACAACTGACTTCAATGAAGCTACACTGTATATGAAAAAAGTCGAACATAGCAACAAATCTGAAAATGACATTATAGAGGGCACTCATTTGTCGCTTCTTAAACTCCTTGTCCTATGTAATTCTGAAACGAGTTCAGTAAATCTTTCATTAGTCTTTGCGAATTACGACCTCATTAATTGATACATTTACTGACTGTGTATTAGACTATATTTTTAGATATCAGTTATATGATAAGTTCATCTATAAAGTAAAACTATCTCTGTTACTGAGTTAATTTTATGACCACAACCGAACAAATGAGTAGCTATCACAAAAATCTAAATGCTCATAAAAGGTGTAAGAGACCAAGTAAAACCAGACAAGATCACATTGGATCATACAAGATCTGTTCCTCCTCCAATAGTATGTTTCTCGTCTGTATGATTATTATCCAATCTGACAAGATCGAATAAGACACGTAACGCAAATTCGTATACCATTATTGATATCAGAATCTTGTAAGTTTTCAGGTTACACTCTTTGACTCGAAACTCGATAAACTCTTAAAACAATTCAGTTTCTCGGATTTTTTATGATTCTGTCGTATGATCAGTTAGAAAATCTTGTATGCATAAGATCTTGCAAGATGTTGCACGATCTGACGTCTGCCTTTTTGACCTGGGAAGGTCTGTTTTATCTACTCACATTGATCGTATTTTATCGCATGAATTGTATAAAATTGATCAAACATTTTTGGACATGTTGAAAACGTGCCATCCATGAATATTGTTTCAGCAGCGAAAAGCATTTTAAGTTGTTCACTTGTTGAAAATAAAAGTATTCGTTAGCGTCTTGTTATCATCTTGTCAGTAATTAAAAACTCGTTCTTTTTCAAAGTTTTCGAGTAAGACTCAGGAATATCAAATAATTGAGTCATTGGAATTATAGGTGTCATAGCACGACGTGCTTTATTAATTTCACTATCTTAAAATTATGAAGAAAAATGATTGATAGAAATTAAATATAATAGAACAAAATTTTCTTACTCATTTCACGTTCACTTGGTAAGATAGCTATTGCAGTATTTGATAACATAACTTTTGCACATTCCTCGTCATATATATGTAGAATAGTTGTTGTTTCATTTATAGCTCGTTGTTTTATTTTTTCACGAACTTCGCGAACCTCTATTTTTTTCTGGAAGATAACTATGGTTGCCAACAGTTTTCATTAATCCATTATTTGAATCAGTATGCACTTTAGCTGCACAACCATTAATAGTGAATATCCAATATTTAGTACTTGTTGTTGCTTTATTCAATTTAAAAGTATAATCATCGACAACTAATAGAGGTTTTCTTTTATTTCAATTTATAAATGAAATTGCAGGAGATTTTGCTTGAATTTCACTAGTTAAAGTTACGACAGCTTCAGCCATGACAGTACAATTTTAGTTATATAATAATTCATTGTTCAACTCTTTCATTTTACTTGTATTAATAGTTAGTCATCCCTATTAATACTGGCTAAAATTCTGCACTAGTAAAATTATAAGAAAAAACAATGAACTAAATGGGTTTAGAATCGCCATATATTGGAGACATCATTATCTTTTTATTTTTCACTTTTAACATTTTTCCGCTTTAAAATGTACGTTTCGACATTTTTCCTTTCGATGTTTTTTCTTCACTTTTTCTATTTTCGACATTATTCCAGCATACCGTATAAATGGAGCTTGAGGGCCTAATGGCACCTCAAACTATAGGAGATGAGAAACTAAGGGAACATTCGTATCGGGAATTCAGGGGATCCGTACAATCCGTGCGATCCCACAATCCGACAATCAGCCTTTTCCCCCTTGTTCTATAGTCTGTAATTGCTAAATGTGGAACCATGCTCAGAAACGCATCTGTTCGAACTCACGCTCATACATCCCTGGTACGGCAATAGAAACCACAATTGTGAAGAAGCTACATCTAGATGCTGATTTACATAGCTGAGAGATAATCCTAAAACGCTTACACCCACGAATTAGAACCGTATCATTCAAAATCGAAAACGAAAGTATCAAACGACTCGCAACACTATACCTGTAAGATACTGTTCCACCACCGTGTGGATAATCAAATAGGCACGTGAGTTCTACGCTGTTCAGTATCTTACTGACTGTTTATTTTATTATATAAAATAAACAAAAGTAACAGCAATGTATCACATAACAAATAGAAGACAACAAGGAATAACAATATAGGTAAAAGAAATGGCCATAGAGGTCAGATCCTGACAATACCCTTGTCTAGTGATGGAGAATCAGCGAAAAGCATGAACAATATACCGTGACATCCAATTCTGGTAAACCATAGTGAGTGATTTCTACTCATGCTCATGCGCTCAAGTCGATCCAAACAGCATTCACTACAGCAAACTAAATTGTCAGGCATGAGCTCGCACCCGTGATCTTAAAATCTGCATTCTGTAAATAAGTAAACAAATACAGAACCCTTAACTGGCACTGTACGCCCCGGGGCAGATGATTAATGTATACACACACCCATGAACTGGGATTCTGTACTGAAAGATGATGGACTGAAAGTTGGGTATTCCTTTTATCTAGAGAGCTATCGTAATTCAATGGAAAACTAGTATCAGAAAGAGAATCGCATTGAAATAGCAATGTGCATACCTGGAAATCTATTTTGAATCATCCACATCCCCAATATCAATACTATGTGAAAGGCAAGTTTTTAAGGCGTATGGGTGTTTTTAAAACAAACCTGAGTTGTTCAAAAAATATATAAAAAAGAATAGTGAATCATCACCTGGTCAATTTATCAGTTTAATTTGAATAAAAAATCGCATGGTTTTTCGTTTTTTTTCATAATACTACGATACAATTCAGCGTAAGAGTTTATTTAGGCGGTTTCAGAACAAGTGCTCAAGAAATGCAATATGAAAGTCATAAGGGTGTGGATGAGGTTATTTCATATGGTGAATAAAAAAGAATTGTTTTCTAACAGTTTGCATTAGTTCTGAAAAATATTGCAGACTACCTTTTGACACTGTACAAACAACTGATCATTTTGAAGTTCCCCGCACCCCAAAAATTAAAATCTTAATTTCACTGACATCCCTTTGAAGGAGATTTGCATTTCAATTTTAAAATGGCCAACAAATATTTATATAGTATCGCTTCTATGTGCACTTTACTTTACAAGCATTAGTAACAATATCTAAGGTATGTGAAAGACCTATGTTGAAGGAACTTGTGCCTGTTTTCGAAAGAATCTTGATTGATTAAAATAATATAGGATAAGACAGGAACATTGTCAAGTTAATTGATTAGTCTACGACAAGGATCAAACAACTTTTCATTCTTTTGTAATAATAATTCGGGATAGACTATTGAAAGACCTTATACGGTATAGGTGACTTGAAGACAAGTTCTGAACAAATAAAGGATGAAGCTCATAGTAACGACAAATATTTAAAAAAATAAATTATACCATTTTATGACTAGTAGTCATTGAAGGAAAATAGCTTAATAGTATATTTATTGTCACACCACGTATTTTAGACCAAAAACTTTCATCAATATCCTTGAATTCCTTACATTCATTTTGTTCATCAACGTTCAAGAGCAAATAAAATATTTGTAAAATGAATCGTTTTGGTGATATCGATACTTCAAATAAAAAACTTCCGCCTGTTTATGGTTATCTTAGTGAAAAACTTGTTCCTATTGAAACAGCGTTAGAACCTATTGTGCCTCACATTGATCACCTACCGCATTACATAAAATTAGCTAAAAAACACTGTCATTTTCCATCCGAACATGGGCTAACACAAGATCAATCAGCTGCCGTGTATATTTATACAATGGAATGGGGTGATACTACATTGTATCGTGTATTGAACAAAGCATTGCGATCAGAAGATCGACAAGCATTAAAGATATGGTTTCCATATATGAAACTATTTGATACAGCATTGGATAAACTACCTACTGTCAAAGAAGCAGTATGGAGAGGTGTATCGCTTGATATTGGCAAGCATTTCACCAAAATCAAATTGTAACGTGGTGGAGTGTTAATTCATGTTCATTATCTCCGCACGTTATTAAGACGTTTCTTGGTAAAAGTCCGAGTTCCACTCTATTTTTAATCGAAGCTATCAATGGTAAAAAGGTTTCAGCATATACAGAATTTCAAAATGAAGAAGAAGTTATTTTACGGATGGGTACCGAATTTCGTGTTAAAGGCGATCCGTTGGATCAATCGAATGGTTCATACATTGTAAACTTAATTGAAATTGATGATAGTAATGATCAACCGCCAGCACCAATTAATCCGAATATTCCTGGTGAGCCATTTACAATTTTTCTCTATGAAATAACATCTTTTATGATAGCGAAAGATATCAGATTATTATATAAGAGTAATTAATCGATGCATACTTTAAAATCTCGATGTAGAAATTATTCTAGTAAAGCAAGTTCACATTATTTTGAATGAAATCTTACTTCAAGAAGTATTCTCAGTAGTAGAATTCCATTGAATATATTCTGAGCATTTTAAATCAATAGAATCAAGCTCCAATTTACTTGGATCCTCGAAAGAATATAATATTAATTATATTTATTATTACTCGAAGGAAATGGGATTTTGAATATTTTAGGCGGTATTGTTACTACAGAGTTCAAAATATGTTCAAAAAACAAACATTTATTGTCTAAATTTCTAGCAGCCAGAAGTACTTTACAGATTCTGATGGACCAGTAAAAATCGGCTAAATCTATATGAGATTTCTTTTAATCCTTCATTTCTTCCTTTGATACATAGTTGCAGTCACGAGTAATTCTATCATTTCGTTATCTTCCATATTTTATACTTCTTTAACTCTACACATAGTGGGGTCCAATCGAATTCCCCCCCTGATACTAATTTGTGATTTTTATTACAAGGTTTAATGGTATGGGTACAGTTGTAGGTATGGGTCAATGAATAGCCATGCGCAAAGCCTCAAGGACCAAACATCTTTCTGAATTGTTTTTGTCAAAAATCAGTGCTCGTATTGCCTTAAGCATACGTAGATGGTTGTATTCAACCGAGTTGTTTTAGTTTATTAGTAATATAGATATTGGGATTAGTAGGAGAATACCAATAGTTCTCGAAAAAATTAATGAAAGATGTCGCTGAAAAATATTTAAATGCTCAGAAATATTTCATGGTTAAAGATTATCGAGGATTTTTTCTCAAATATTTCAACAATAAAATTTTTATATCAACTCGTCGGTTGACAAATGCTCATAGCGAGTTGAGTAAACCATGGATCACGTCAAATAAATATCTCTCAGCAGCATCTGATGGACACCTGTGGTTAATTAGATTCTTCTGAGTAAAGAACAACTTGAAGAATTCAGCTGGAACGGAAGTTGCTATTCTGCACAAATATGTGTTGAAGGTAATAAACTAACTCTTGAGTATTCCACTGTGGAGTTAAAAGTGTTCAAACTTTAGGTGTATTGATAACTTCTCACCGAATAATTACAACGCAGTCTAACTAGTTCTGATTGATTAAGTTTTTGCTTTGTGGATTCGATGAAAAAAATCAAAATAGTAACTATTTTTATTGGCATAATAGATTCAGTGAAAGTATTCGTAGTTGATTACTCTTTATGTTCATGTTCAAAACTAAGAAACACTCATACGAGTTATCAATCTGTTATCAAATAATTATGCTTTCTGAATGATGTTTGAAATACTTTCAATTGCTTGTGACACATAAGAAGACAATATTTGCATCGTCTCGCTTCACTACTTCATGATTCTTGTCTCGTTCGTTTTTAAAATAAAGGAAACAAAAAGATAATAACAAAATGGTACTTTCGTAAGAGTATAGTGATCGATTTAGATGATTGAAAAAAGAACAAGTGTGCATAATTGTTTTTTATTGATACGCTTCATTAAGCTGCACAGTTGAGAGCATCCCATATATCCTTTTGAAAATAAACACTGAGTATGATCATCATTTAGAAAAATAACAGATAGAGTAGAGTCATTTGGTTCTTTTAATATTATTCTCGGATGCATATGTTTCAATAGCCAATTACAAACACATAAACCAACAAACTATGTGAGAATAATATAAAAATACCTGTTTCTTTTCAAGATAAGAAATGATGAAGTAGACATACTGTGGCTTAATCTATTATATAAATAAAAAAGCATGGCTTTTCCCAATGATTTTCAGTGAATCAAGTAATCACAAAACGTATTTTAGATGAATTTGTATGCTTATAATTTCAGTGTTCGACTGAATTCTCAACCTTTTTTATTTTCAATCCATATTTTTTTTTGCCTAACTAAACTAGTCCGAAATGTGTTCTCCGGTATCTACTATTGGTCCTTAGCGGAATTCGCCTGTAAGACTGTGCTATTTTAGAATACATATCGTTTTGTTTAATAGAATAGAAATATTGTTTCATATTATTCATCCTTATATATTCCATTAATTTTCTGAAAAAACTAACAAAAAAGATTTGGGCTTTATAGTATGTCTCATTCATTTCTATTTTGTTTAAAAGATTTAAAAAAAAATCTAAACGTGACTAAGATATAAAAAGACAGGTATCTAAGAAAATTTGAAAGGAACTAAATGTGTAAATAATTCGATCTCAACATGTCAAGATGAATTTTAAATAGTATGCAATACCTTTTACGAATAAAACAATTATGGGAAGAGAAAACCTTCAGAGAATTGTACCATTTCTAAGGCTCAGAAAGAATCGCCTTTAATGTTTTCTTATAAGAAAAAGAAACGGATGCAAATTTTTTTTACGCGTATTCTGAAAATTGAAAGCGACTGAAACTATTGAGAGAAATAGTGAGATGAACTATTCATAAGTCATTCAATATTCATCGCTTTCATTTTCAATGATAAAGCTTTTAGCGCAATCCCTACGGGATTAAAAACGTGAAACACGATAAAGCTCATTTTCTGGAATCCGTTGACCACGGTCTGTGATGGTCTGTGGAGCTTCTCTGTCACGGTCTGTATCTGTATTATAGTGTATGAAGTTTCTTGAGACCATCGCAGACCGTTGTACAGACTTAAGAAGCCATCACAGACAGTTACAGAGCCTTAAAAAACCATCACAGATCGTGGCAGAGAATTCAGACGCCATCACAGACGATGACAGAGAATTCAAAAACCATTACAGACCGGGACAGAGCCTTAAAAAACCATCACAGATCGNNNGGGGGGGATGGGTCCAAATTTCTACCCTATATACTTCAACACTCCTTTCAGATCGTGTTTCACAAAAAGTATGAAGCTGAAAAAACAAATATCTTCGTATTATAAATGACAACTTACGCCAACTCAGAATAATAGCCGAGTTTTTCTTTTGAATAAAGACTAATGTGCTTATACATAAGTTAGCGATAGTTTATTGACTTGCATGAGAAGAAAGTTGAGCAAGTGTACTGGAGAACACAGCGTACATGAAAAAGTATTTCGTACGTTGTTAAAATTAGGAAAAAAATGATGAATGAAAAGTCTCATAAAATATAGGTAGACATAGAACACAAATTGGTAAGATTTTTGCAGAACAATAGCCCTGTTTTATTTCGTTTCATTATTTTTTTCATAACTCTATAAAAGAGATAACGATGTTAGCGATATAAAATATGAAAAATTATTAATTCTAGTGCTAGCGTTAGTTAACGAGCTTAAGCTGTAAAACATCAATGAAGATGCTAGCTATTATGGTACAATTCTGCTGCCTTGAAAAGTTTATAGCTCACGTTGCGAAGACAAACAATGTCAAAATGTGTCATTACTCAACTGATATCCAATAACATTTGTACAACCAGTCCGTTTTGTATATAAAGAGAGCAGATATTGTATGTTCATTACAATTGTATAAAAAGAAGAATTATTTGATACTTCAATACAAAAGGTTTTAATCAACTAATTGGTAAGATTAAAAACAATTGGCATAGCATTGAGATAAAAACAATAAAAACGACATTTTATCTAGAAACTATGACTGAAGAATCTTCGTCAATCAGAAGAGACGTCACTGTATCGAGTATACAAACTGAACTAGATCTAGCTTTTATTATTGATGCTACGGCTAGTATGACACGATACATTAGAGCAGCTTTAGATGTATGTATCATTGTGTATGATAAATAGCAAAGATTAAATTTAAAAAAGAAAGAATGTCTGTTTAGAATATGCGAAAAATCATTCAAGACATTATTTTAAGTGAACGATGTTGCTTTGATTGTATATCGTGATCAGCCTCCTCAAGAGCATACGTTTGCCGTTCAAGTGAATAATTTCACGGATGGTGAAGACACAGCGAAAATGAATGTTACTGCATCTGTTCCACGTTCAGGTTTGACATTTAAGCTATACTGTAAAATTTTCTGTAGAATTATATTTAGGCGGAGATTCTCCCGAAGCTATGGCACCTGTATTACATGCAGCTGTTCATGATTTATCATGGCAGCAAAGTGCAGTTAAAATTGCTCTTCTGATTACTGATGCGCCTCCTCATGGCTTATCGAGCACTATTCATGACAATTTTCCAGACGGTATGAAGTATTTCATTAAATTATTTTCGTGAATTGTTTTCTGGACTTTTTCCAGGTGATCCATCAGGACATGACCCAATCGAGTGTGCTGCTCTACATGCTGAGCGTAGTATAACTTTGTATACGATTGGTTGTGAACCAACAGCCAAACCTTATCGTGATCAGGGTGGCCAGATCAAAAATTGAAAAATCAGAAAACAATCAGAAACTATCTCTGAAAAAGCAGAAATTAATCAGAAAATGGCAGTTTTTGGCAAACTAGTACATCTTCCGCTAAAATACTGTAATTCAAAATTCTGCTGCATTTCTGTTCACTGACTGGAACTTTATTTTCAAAGTTGTTTAAATAAAACGAAAGAAACTATAGTGAATATAGCGTCTAACTAATACGCAAACATCAATAAAAGATACTTAATGTTGAGATTCTTTTTAAATTTTAAACTCGTTCATAAAAACGAACAAAACTAAATCACATACATTCTGCGTATATTAAGAAATCCAACAAGAAAAAAAAACGTTAAATCCCATCATCTCGGTATTGTTATTCATATTTCGTATCTTTTGGAATTTGCTCTAGGAAGTGTGTTTAAGATAACATATGCTAATAAAAACCTGCTCAAGAATTATTATCAATCACTTTTATTTTAAGTTAAGCATTTTCTGGTTTTATGTTACTGGATTACGATAATCGGACTATAAAAATGCTTCATATAACCGAAAATCAATTCTACTCCAGAATTCGAACGAGGAATATAAAAGATGATTAATACAGAACATTGATGAAACACTATTGATTTATTATAGTAATGGGCTATAATCGTGCCTAATTTCAGTGACAAAGTAACGACCTGACAATATTCCAAATTCAGAAAAAATCAGAAATACGTTCAAAATTCAGAAACTTTCCCTAGTTTTCAGAAGATCTGGCCACCCTGATCGTGATCTTTTTATGGCGCTTGCTTTTAAAACCGGTGGTCAATATATACCATTGGCTAATGCTGGAAATTTATCATCGATAATAGTTGGTTCGGCACAAGAAGAAATCTCCTTGGAAAAAATAATAGCACAAGTACATGAAGAAGTTATGCGTGAAGCTACACTACGCGGTGGTTCAGTAGATGAAACAGAACTTACTCGTCGCATACGTGAAATCATGCATGATGGCGGTATGTCGGCAGAGATATTCTTTATTTGAAATTGTGAAAATTATATTTTCATCATCATTTATATGTGCTAAGGCGAGTCGGTTGAAAATGAATAATCAAGATGAAACAACAGACATTCCTACATAAAAAAGCTGCTGCCGAACATCTTTCAACGCTTAGAACATTAAAAGAAGTTCGAAAAAAAAATGAGACAGATACATTAAACCAAAGACTAATCTTACCACTCCAACACTCGGCAGCTCAATTGGCTGCAGTACAGCAGTTGTAACAACTCTTTCTATCCTAAGTCTAAAAACGACTACATTTACCTCCACATCTGTTATGTAAGATTTGAATTTACATCGCAAAACTTTTCATAATTTAATCTTGTTTTGTAGTAAAACAAAACCAACGAAACGAAAATTATCGACTCAAATGAAATCCATCGCAAAGCAAAACCCACGACAAGAATCAGTTCGCGGTTATCGACAAAGTGCTCGACTAGTATTTAATAAACAAGATGAGAAAAGATCAACTGAAAATGAAACAATGGACGTAAGCTGAGCACAAGGGGGGAAAACGCGACTTCCGTACTTCGAAGTACGATGGGAGTACAAGAGAGTACAAATGAAGTATAGGAAAGTACAAGCTAATGCGAGTGAAGTGCGGAAGTCATGCCTTTCCTCCCTTGGTTGTGAAGCTTATACATACTATGAAACAAATATTCATTGTAGACAAGCAGCCCTTACGAAGTACCTACCGTCAAGTCAGAAACAATAACAAATGAAATAGTAAATGGAAATATAAAAAATACTAAGTTACTTGATATAAGTCAAACTCAGAGACTCGTTCGTAAATGTGTTGCTCGTAATAAACTCACTTCAACTCGAAAAAGAACTTTTCTTGCACAATATATTCTATTCTATTTATCATGTATTAATTAAATTGAATAAAATGTAAATCATGCCATTTATCAAGTGAAATATTTAAATATACGAGACATAATAATCATCGTTTGTAAAAAAAAAGAGAATAATACTATTGTATGCAGCGTAAATAGTGTTGACTTTTACTCAAGTGATATTTTAGATTCATATTTGTTCTGTTATCATCATCAATAAACATAGGAACTATCGCCAAAGCTAGAGTTCGTTTAAAAATAATTAATAATATAATATTAGAACCGAAATTACAAAAAGAAAATATAATTTTAAGCGTATGGTTTTTATGATAAATTATTGAATGTATTTTTAAATTTCTTCTGAAAATTGCATTTTTTTAAAATTAATTGATCATTAGATTACTCTATATTCATGTACGACAACTGTGATATCATCAAACTACTTGACAGAAGTGACATATGCTCATAATCATTTGCTTTCAAACCTATATCAGCTAGGACTTAATTTGCTCGTTAGTAAATATAGCACAATTAGTCAATACAGAAGGGACTAATTGTAAAACCTATTTTAGTGTCAAAAAATTAATGAATTTAGGTAATATATATAGTTTCAAACAGTCAATAGAATTCATGCAGAGCTCAGTTTTTTTTCTGTGATAATTACTCACATTTGAGTCTTTCTAGTAGAAAAAAAAACGCTATTTTTACTCGAGTAAGATACTAAAAAATCACATATGGTGCATTTGCTATTAGCCTTCACCAATATAATATTACATAATGTATATTTCGCATGGACTCCTCCCACTATGCTCATGCATTCGCATATTTTTATGATTATCATTTTACTATCGTGTAAAATTTTACAAGTCATTATTTTCTGTCTAGTTGATTTATTGTTTAAAGACACATCTTCATATATAGGACAAAAAAAGTGAGAAGCCAAAAAACAAAATAAAAGGAAAAAAACATCACTTTTTCTTTTTAGTAGTATGTTATGGTCGTTTTTTTCCTCTTGTAAAGTTTGAAAGACTGTCGCACAGAAAAAAAAGGCAACAATAAACATACATAAGAAGAAAAAAGAGAATCTTTGCATACACACATGACAACAAAAATATGTAAAAGAATATGTTCACAGTTCAAAAAAAAAGAAAAACAGGCAGACAAACAATGAAAACACGAAGAACAATAATAATGCAACTAGTACGTATCTAGCGTTTAAAGAATAGAAAAACAAAACGCTAGATAAGGATTATCTGAAGATGAAAAATATGTAAGAAAGATCCGGAAATCATTCAACTTGTCTGTTCACCTCGACAGATAGGACACCGAGTTGATGTCTAAAGAAATAATGAAAATATTCTATTATTAAGCAGTGAAACAACACTACTATCGATGTATTACTTTAAGCCATGGATCAATGCATTCACTATGAAAGAAGTGTTTGCATCGTAAGTGTTTAAGTTTTTCACCACCTATATATTCACTCAAACATACGGCACATTTATCATCATCTTGAATAGTTGTACAAGATTTTGTAAAAATCATTGTAGGTAATCGTTCCAGTTCACTATCTGTTAAGCCGACTACAGGTGTCTCGTCGGGTATAGTCAGATCGAAGAAATCCTAAATATAAAAAGGGCTTTTTTATCGTATAAAAAAAAAGATTTATGAAAACTTACACCGAATTGAATGCTAAATGCAGCTGGCAACGAGAAAATATCATGGCCGGGAGACATCCATGCATAAGCAATTAAGTCGATTGATGCTGTCGGCGGATGATGGTGGTGATGATGATGATAATGAACATGATTATCACTATATGACGCAGCATGTGCATCAATAACATGGCTACAATATCAAAGCATTCAATTTGCATTTGCAAAAAAATAAAAGATATGTTGATTGCTTACTGAAGTAAATCAGTAAGAAAAGAATTCGAATGTCGTTGATGCAAATGAGCAGGCATTGAAGTTCGATGAAACTGAGGAGCACGTTGTGGTGCTGGCTCGATTGTTATTCCAGTTCGTTGATGGTGATTTTGTTGCTGTGTATAAGAAGAACGCGGTATTGGAATTGGTTGACGACGCGGTAAAGCAACAGGTGGCGTTTCAAGTAATAATGGTCGGTGAACAGAAGAATGATAAATAGTACGAGATGGTGTAGGTAGTGAAGGTTGTACAGTATGAGGAAGATGTGGCCCATAAAGAACATTGCTATTATTTATTTCATACGGATGATCAATTCGATTTTGTTGAGTTGTTTGTAGACGTGATTCAAATGACCGAGAAATAGAAGGAACACTATCGTTGTATGATGTACGAGGCAAAGGATTTGGTTGTGGTTGTACATGCCGATAATTTCTATAAAATTGTAATGATTTCATATTAAAATATTCAATGAATATTTAACAAAAAAAAAGCGAAAAACTTACGAATACGGTTGAAAATGATGATCTGACGATCGACTCTGTGGTTGTGATACATTCTCTTGCAAAGGATGATTTGTTCGTGCACTATCATCATTGACTTCTTCATGTCTCGAACGTTTTCTTTCATGATGATGATATGATTGTGAAGATTGAGATGTAGGCGTACTAGCAGCAGACGATCGTTGTCGCTTGGTTTGATTGTTATTACGAGTTGAACGTTGTATTGTGGCACTATTATCTTCCGAACCATCATCAAGCCATGGTGGATGCCGTGTGAATGCAGCAGCAGATGGATTTTCTAAACGATAATGTGGAGCAGAAGCAGATGCTGTTGTTGCTGCAGTCTAGAATGAATTATTTTAAAAAATAATTTAGATAGGAAAAAAAAACATTTTTTTGTTTATTACCGTAATCAGACTTGAAGGTAATGAAGGTCTTGTTTGTTCTCGCTCATTTGATTGAGAATAATGAAAGTTATATGCTGGTAGTGATTCGTTTGAATGATGAATAATACGGTTATTATTATTATTATTATTATTATTAATGACTTCTTGATTAGGTAAAACTAATGGAGATTCAAGTGTATGCGGATGAGATGGATATTGAAAATAGGGAAGATTATTTTGTGTTAAAATAGAAGGAGGCTCAGAAGATGTAGGTGGTTGATGTGCACAAGACAATGGATCGATTATTGGCCAAGATGAACCATCTGTTGGTCTATCATCAGTTTGGGATGCTGGGTAAGTAACAAAGTCACACATTTGATGGGATACACGACGGCGAGATGGAATAAATGGACGGTTTGAATATTGACGAGACATGAATACGTGAATATTGAAGAGTACAAAAAAATGAATACTCTAAGTAACCTTCCCGATTGCCTCGTTCGATTTAACCAAAAACAAAAAGAAAGGCAATGAAGGAAGATTAAAGAATGCAATGTAATGCACGTGGTATCCATGATTTAGAGTTCAATGACAAACCCATCCAATCATTTTTGAGTTGTTATGTGTCAGGGCAGTGCAAACTAGTGACATCTGAGGATTTTCTACATGCATGCATTTTTTTTCTTCTTCAACTTGCATCAGTTACTCTACGATATTAAAATAAGATCTTGTTAGTAAAATCTCTAAGTACTTCGCTCAATAAGTAGTAATAGAAAGCAGTTACTTTCTTGATAACAACCGATCTGTAGCATGTGATAAACTGATATATGACAAAGAGACATCTTAAACAGAGTTCGCAATGGGATAGGAACAAAAATTATCCCATCAGATAATGTGTGTATTAACAATACGTTTTACAGCTTTGAATCGATTTCTATAACGTTCTTATTCAATGAGCTCAAGTTTCTCTTATATCCGTTCATGTTTAGATCAGCCATTTAACATTGATTTTATTTTTGAATATTAATCATAGATCTCTACTGCTTCCTTCAAGTACAATATTATGAATTTAAGATATTTAGATCTTGGTGACTCACGTCAAATATAATAGCGACTTTCTTACAATCTATTAAAATCTATCTAAATTGACTAGATTCCACCAGAACCTAGGCTTAGCATGTTCTCTCACGAGGTTTTCACTTTTGACGCCTACAACACACCAGGAAGCAGATAAAGTTTGTTTGTAATAATAGTACATGCTATTGCTCTTCAGTGTGGAGATAAATTGAAATGCTACTACATTACCCGTGTCATACTCATGCAGTGTCTGAAAGATTTTGGCAGATGGGTGTCTCAGGGTCGAACGTGAGTTTTCTCTTTTATGAATATGAAATAAAATAGATGAGTGTTAATTTTCTTTTGAATTTAACACATTTTGGCGCGAATATCATATTATGAAGAATATATGTTGTCAAACAATCATATCAAACTCATTTTTTAAACAATTGTTTCTTTGTTTTATTCTGGTTTTATTTTAGTCTTAATTATTTTATTTAAATAGACGCAAGCATTGATAGTCATGATTGAAAAAGATCTATGAAGAATGTCATTCGAAAAGCATGATTTCCGGTTATGCTAGACGTTCTTCAGGTGAGCCATCACTTTCTTGATTTGATACCAAACAGCTTTTATCCATTTGGCATGAATCTAAAAAAAGAAATATATATATATTTATCATGGTTTTAAAAATTAAAAAAGTAAAAGTAAAATGCTGACCTGCACTGCAGCAAACTCCATTAGCAGCACATCGACCATTTGATACAGCTGAGCAAATTAAAGTCTTCACGTCACATGGTGTGACACTACGGTTTTCCAAGGAACATTGACGAATATCGGACGGATGTCCAATACGACAAGCTAGACCAGTGCAGCAAATTGATGGGCCAAAACATTGACCATTCACTCCGCAGCGCGGACACTAAAATTTTAAAAAAATGGGTGGTAACAATCATGAGGAAAGCATTTGATTATTGATCCCTCACTTGATGACTACGTAAATTATTGTCTATAAATAAACTTCGTTTGCCACCAATAGGACAGTTGGTTATGTAGCAGGCGTAGCTCAATTGTATAATAGCAACAGAAAAAACGATAAAAATAAATTGATGCATGATTTGATAAATGCTAGAATTTTTTAGAACAAATAAGAAAATAAATTCAACAACTTACAAAGAATACATCTGTGCAATGACTAGATCAATGCAGTTATTATATTTATAGTAGTTGTTGTTAGTTTTAACATATGAATGTATTTAGCGTAGAAAAAAAAGTATTGATTAACTTCAATTATAAATGTTACTGGTGATTATTTGAACGGACTGCCGTATACATGGATTGCTATCTATCCTTAACTTACTGTATTAGTCACTATTAAATGGAACTTTAAGTTACAATATGTAAGGAGGTTGCATCAGTTAAAACGACTAAATGATTCTGAAATACATATGAGACTGAGCATTGACTTTAAAAGCGACGTATAAATAGCTGATAGATAATTAAGAAAATGTGATAGAGAAATTCTATCGAGCACAAAGAAAAAATAACGAGCCGTAACTCTATTATCACAGAATATGCGTGAACTAAAATATTGTAAATGAAGTTAACACATTTAAAAATATGAAATATAATCAATACACGTTTTTTTAAGCATGCGTTAAAAGTCAATGATTTTCAATTTTTTAAAACTTAATTAATTTTTTGAAAATCTAGTATGCAAATATGTAGTTGAAGGTGTCTTATGTGTGACACTGCTGACTATAAATTATTTATAACTATTCGATATTTATTACCCTTCAATCAGCTATGATGAGTTTCGAAAGGTCTGTTTCAACATGTATTTTAAACGACGGAGATTTCTACGGCAATCTTATATCTCGAAATAGATATACAGTAAAACTTCTATTAATGAACACCTCTATAGAGTGAATACCTCCTACTTGAAAGTGTGCCTTGCTCCGCCCCCTCCCAACCAACCAAGAAAAGACGAAAGGAAAAACGCAACACGAACAGTAATAGAAACGATGGCTACAAAAAAGAGTACATAAAATGATAATATAGACCCAAAATAAGATTTGAACAATGATTATATGAATTTTATGAAAGCCAGATGAATTCGTTACAAGTATAAGAAAAAAATTATGATAAATTCAAACATTCAAAAATATATCAGAAAGAAAAACAAAGAAAGAGGCTCGTAGCGACCGGTGGTCTCAACCATACCAACCATAAAGCGGACTCAACATGCACGTTCATCTCAAATAACGATTTTCATCGACATAAAATACTATGAGACAGCTGAACACCGGAACCAGTCGCGATCTTCTGTGCCATACGGCATAACATCGTGACAGAAATATGAACTTGCTGTATCACCAGTAAAGATGCGAAAAGAGGTGTTTATAATAGGACGTAATTTATGAAGAAACAGAAAAAAATGAGATAATGTCATTGTAAATTACATGTAATTTTAATAGATTATCAAATGGTTCAATATTGTAACTAGCAAAAATATATTTATCGTTCATAATCATAACAGAAGATGATAAGACATTGATACAATTCAATAAGTTTTCTTGAGAAAAATTATCATCAAGATCTGAAGTTGAGTTAAAGGGCACGTCTGGTTGCTTGGATCGAATAGATTGACATCACTGC
Organism: Rotaria magnacalcarata; assembly: GCA_900239745.1. Classification (NCBI taxonomy): domain Eukaryota; kingdom Metazoa; phylum Rotifera; class Eurotatoria; order Philodinida; family Philodinidae; genus Rotaria; species Rotaria magnacalcarata. The sequence goes on along the minus strand of OENM01001821.1, from coordinate 7,671 downwards.
GGCAATTCATCATGAATGAACCATGTTTTGCATCCATCAGGCCAAACCCAGGACGAACAATCCGATACCTGGATCCAACCGGACTCGATCGGTTCCTGCAGGATTCTAAGCAAATCCGGGTTGCGAACCCACTCACGGATCTCTAGTGTTGGAATCCGATTGATTCCTGTAGGAACCAGTGAAAACCCGATAGGTTTCTTTAGGACCTATTCGGAATACGACTTCTAAAATTCCTATCGAATTCGGTTGTTGGATGTTCACCGGATTCCAACACTAGGGATCCGTTAGTAGTTACTCAACCCGGAATCTCATGGAACTTTGTCGACTCGTCGGATTCGGTATCGGATTCATTCACCTGGGAACCATCTCACAATTGTTTTCATCACTTTCCACAATGCACGTATTGAGCAATACAATATTATTTAATTCAACTAATTTAATGTTGGGATAATCTAAATGTACTTCTGTTTCTTCCAATAATTCACAATTTTGTTCCTCTTTTATCGCATCGTTTCATCTAACTCATACACACACTCGTTTACTTGAGACATAGCATCTTCCTTCAGTAACCCCGGGGAATCTTCCGACCGTCTGAAACGGCGCCTTAAAAGGCAGGAAACGGCTAGAAAACGGTGAAATAAGGCGTCGTTTTTCACCTTATTTCGCCGGAATCCGTCAGCTCGTTTTGAGGGCCGTTTTTTAATAGAAAACGGCCATCGTTTTTCTCCGGTTTTGACATCGTAATCCGGCCTGACGGATTACGGCGCGTTTTTTAACGTTTTACACCGTTATTACGACGTTTAAGGCCGTTTACGGACCGTTTTCTTTCACCTGGGAATGTTGGCGCAAACTCTTTTTAAATTCCTGAATAAATGTTGACCATGAATCCAATACGAACAAATTTTCGAGGAGCCACCTTCTGGCATCACTGTTTATATACGCCGATATAATCGATACTTTTTGATCATCAGTAAATTCAGCATAATTCAATCCATTTATATAGTCTTTCAGCCACACGGTTACCAAATTCATATTTTATAAATCAGGGAATTTTTGTGAAAAATTAGGAGTTTTTCTGGAGAATTTTTTTCCTAAATCAGGAGAAAAATCAGATATGTTTTTTTTACATTCAACAGTCATTCGATGATTCTTATCTGGTAACTTCCAATTTTTCACTAATAGATACATTAACCTCTTTTCCTATAATGGGATTGATGCTGAAAATTTTCCTTGTAGACGAATTAAAATTGAAAATCGAATGGTGATTTCATAAAGTTTATTTAATAGATAATTAAAATGTGTTCATTAGCATACATAGGAAAAACTACTTAGACACTTTACTCAGCAATTCGTGACACTTTTGCGACGTAACTCTACTTAAATCTAACAATCGAATATATGTTTCGAAAGAATTGGTTCATTTAAAAGATAATCATAGAGCTCTGGTCAAGTAAAATAGACAGTGTTGCCAGATCCCCACATCTCGTGGGAAAATTCCAGATTTCGAAAATTTTCCCGAATTTTCAAAGCTTTTCTCGATTTTTTCTAGGTTTCAAAAAACAAATTCCGGTTTTTTTTGGATTTTCGAGGTTGCCATCAGGCTGCCTTCTTGGATGTGCACTTTTTTATTTAAATATATGTTGTAGATATGCATAAAGAGTAGTTTTGTTTCGAATCTGTTTGAGTAAAACGTACTTTAAATGAAAAAACGAACCCAAAAACCTTTCCGCATTTTTTCAACATTTGAAAGAAGCTCCGCAAGTTTTGAGACTCTCAAGTTTGACATCTGGCAACACTGAAAATGAGTGTTCATTTTAATCTTCAACTCAGCTCCAATTAAATCATGGCTCATTTGATTTCGACTATCATTCCATATATAGGTTTAACGTTTCCATAAATTTTTCCTTTTCTCTTGGAAATTGCTAGAGGTTCAAAACGATGCTAATCGTCACATTACAAAAATCAGGAGAAATCTGAAGATCCCTGGTCAAAACAAGAGATTTGGTAAGCCTTCGTTTGTTTCACTGGAGACGCGTTCACTCTAAGCAATCCGCACGCAGATAAAACGCGTTTCAGACCCGTTTTTAACTAAAAAGAAATTCACATGGGTGTAGAAAGGTTTTACTGTAGTTGTTCAAGTTTGAATCGTGAGATATTTCTAGTAATCATAAGGTCTGCATATAACCAAAGTTTCCAATCAATATTTAATGATATCATTTTTTTCCCAGTGGTTCTATGTTTATTCGATAAAAATCACGTACAACAATTCATAACTTAACCAGTACGTAAAGATTAGACATTCATATCACAAGAGACTTGTTTTTATTATTCATCATAAACCATAGAACGGCAACAGTCTCCAAAGAAAAACAATTGGAAATATTCTCTCGTAGGTTTACATACACTAGTGTAAAAGAATATTAATGTAATAAACTAAAAATCGCATTTCATTGGAGCAGATTTTTCTGACTTGCAAGATTATTATTTACAGCATTCATTTATTGGGAAGTACTCTTAATCAGATTTGAAAATCTATTTTACTTTCTAAATATATAGCGAGAGGTTTATTGAAAATATAAAATCTTAAGCTGTGCAACTAAATTTCGCAAGGTTTTGCATACTAAGGAAAGGAAAAAGTTGTGTTACAGATTAATGCTGCACGAGTGAATCGTCGTTTATATGAAAGTTTTTGATAGCTTGGAATTATCATGGTAGTATTTCTAAGGATTTCATTTCTTATTCGATATTTGATTATTTACTTTTGTTAATAAAATGAAATAGCATTTGAATAATCACATCTTGTAGCTAGAAAACACCTGAGTCATTTTTTCGATTTCCTAATGGAATTATACAATCAAATGGTAAGGAACCTGATTCCATCAAACAAAATATTTTTGACTCTAATATCAGAAGCATCATTATTTGTTCATCTGTAAAATTTAATGCACGCACAGATCAGTATAATAAAATATGTTATTTAACAGTAAATTTTACCGTTTGAGACAACATTTTTGTGCTTATTTCGCAGATGTTAAATACTTAGATTATTTAGAAATACAAGAAAGCTATGATGAAAATTTATCAAAGTTTCGTACAATCAATTTCGTTTTAAAATAGTTATGAAAGATTTCCTTCTGTATGTATGAACTTTGCCAAACAAAAAGAAGGTTTGAATTATATCCGCTGCATAAAAACCGTTAAGATTCGTACACCATATTTCAATTTCAATGTACTAATTGTCTAACTATTTTTTTTATATCTATTCATGGAAAAGAAAAGACTTTTCTTTCTATGAGCATAAGTTTAAATCACAAATATTTATTTTGAAACTGTTTTAAATGTATTCTTATGATTCATGTATGAAAACTCATAAGAATGAACCTGACAAAATCATTTAATTCTACATCATTCCTAATCACACGAAATGTTTATATCACACAAAAAATTTTAAATAAAATACAAAGGCTCATTGACGGAAAGCAAAACTCACAAAAAAAAAATATTCATTCAAATAAAACAAGACAATACAAAACTCTTGACTATTACTGATAAAAAGAAAAGTTTAATCATCATCACTGTTTTCATTCTCTTCTGGGCCTTCACCCAGTAATTGACGTAATTCAGTTAGACGTTGTTGCATTTCTGGAACACCTGCTAATTGTGATTCCAGACGTTCTTTCTCACCTTTTAATGTCAAACGTTTTTCTGTATTTAATACTTCGAATGTCCATCGACCATCGCCATCGAATTGAAGTAAATGTGTATGATAAGCCCTTAAAATATTCAAAGATAAAAATTCTATTCTAATAATTATCAAAAATTTACGAACCAAAGAGACGGTCGATGAGTAATTGTAAGTAACGAAATACCTAAAGCTTTTGCTCTTTCATATATTTTGCCTTCAACATCGATTGATACTGCACTTGTACATTCGTCAAGTAAAGCATATTTTGGTTTATGATAGAAAATTCGAGCTAAACCAAGACGTTGTTTTTCACCACCAGACAAAATATCTTTCCAATCACGTTCAGCATTCAAACCACCTTCACGTTGTACAATCTGTTGTAATTCGACATTATTGAGAATTTCCATTAATTCATTGTCATCAATGAATGCTTGATCAGCTGTATGTGGATATATAATTTGATCACGCAATGTCCCAGGACACATGTAAGGTCGTTGAGGAATAAGAAAGAAACTTGACGGTTTCGGTCGATGAAGACGACCCGAATAAATAGGCCATAATCCACGAACAATACGAAAAAATGAAGATTTACCACAACCATTCGGTCCACTAATAAGAACATGCATATTTGGTGTAATCTAAAACAAAAAATAGGATAGAAGTAGTTTTTGTTTTTAAAATATGTTTACAAAAGAGTTTTACTGTTAAGGAAAGACTTTCAACAATGATATCACCATTTGGCGTGATGATTGGTACATTGTCAGCGATAATATCTCCTTCAGATTCAATGATTTGACCTTCTATTCAAGTAACCAAAAAACAAAAAAAAGACATGGACATTTTTTTTCTCAATTGCTATTTGACTCACCTGCTCGTTGATTTAGTGCCATTTTCTTTTTTATATTAGATAAAGCATGCTCATGATGTCCTTCATGCGTTGTCACAGAAGCTTTTTGATAATGTTCATGAGAACATTCATCGAAAACATTAAGCATTGTGTAAACTCGATTTGTATGTCCAGCTAATTCGGCAATCTTTAATCAAGAGATTAACAACATATAAATATATATTCTATACACTAAAAATTTTATCTTACTTCTTTGTATGATGAAATAATACGTTCAAGTGCATCAGCACCCGACGTTAATAAATTTTTACTGATTGTAAATGCTTCTGTACGTGTACTAATACCGAGTGGATCTCCTATTGGATCTAGTAAGAAGAAATATGAATTAGTAATTTACGATTGTATAATTAGATGTTATATACCATCGGTTTCTGCCGGTCCATCATACGTAAGAAAAGGTATAGCAATAAATACCATTCCACCTAAATAAAAATATCGATTATTTATGAAAATATCTTCATGAGAACGAACATACATGCGTGCCAAAAATATTTCATTAGAAATTGCTCCAGCATAATAAACCATAGTTTTTTTGTAATAATTAAGCTTGTTTGTTCCCGTAATTGGTCGTACAATTTGAATATCCAATTTTTTTCAACCTATTTCAAATTTAGAATGTTGTCAATATGTGAGAGCAAAATTTCAACAACATACTTCATGGCCATCAAAAAAAGCTATTTCTTCAGCATTAGCGATAACTCTTGTGTGAGCAAAACGTAGTACACCACGTCTCCTAGCTTCTTCTGAAACAAGTTTACCAAAATGAGGTGATAATCTTCGAAGAGCCATGAAAGTAACTGAAATAATTACAGCTAACATAGCAGGAACCTCTGAAAACATAGAAAAAAAAATCATTTAAAAAGAAATCTGAGGAACAATCTATTGTGTTGAAATTACCTTTGAGACCTCGTGCATTTTTTCTCTGTCGTACCATTGCAACAAGTGACCATGAAATAATCGCTACATCAAAAAATGGTTTTGTCAAATGAGAAAAAAGATGAGTTAACGTTGTTGTAAATGTTTCAATGTCGTCTGTTAAATTTTGATCTGGTGTCAATAATCGACTATCTAAATTTGTCACTCGAAAATAGGTTTGATTCTACAAATAATTAAATTACTAAGAAGATTAAAAGAAAAATTATAATACAAATAAATCTTACTCGAAAATAAGCTTCATATGCATATCGAGTTAATTTTGAGCGGAATGCTAGTGCAAGCTTTGATTCTGCAAAACGAATTGCACTATTAATAAAACTAGCTGGCAGAGCTACAGTTAAAAATATGCTAATTGCACGCAGAAAATCACGTGCATTTCTTTGTACAAGTGATTTAACAATAGCACCATCGAGATGTGCTATGTAAATGGAAAGAAATGTTCGCGTAAGAAGTGTTGCTAAATGTGTAATTAGTAGAAGAAATGAATCGCTTCGTAAACGTGGTATAAGAATTCGAACAATTACTCGAAGTTGATGGAAAAATTGTTTATTGAGCGCTTTTTTAATTGATGAAGCTGAAGTAGGATTAGAAGTCGTTGTTACTTGTCGGTTGGCAAAAGATTGTTGTCTTTTTAGTATTACATATCGACGATAACGACGAATAAGATATATAATTAAAGCAAATGATGATGAGATGACAAAAATTTTGGCTCGACGAGTTTGTATTGGATTCATCTTTTCGACTAAATGACATAATAAACAAGCTTCCTTTCGTCCTCCAACTTTTTCATCTTCTTATCAAACCGTTCTCTAGTTGTTTGTCTATCCACTTTTGGTTGTCAGTCAGTCAGCTGCTTTTGAATCTACTAGTGGATATACCGTAGCCAATGGTCAGTACTCGTCAGATGTCATCCTATACAATGATCCGTAGCAGTACAAAAAATTAGAACAGAAATGAACAAATCTATTTTGAAATACAATGGTGAACTAGAAAATATAAACATTAAACAAATTAAATTGACATTGACAATATTTTCCCATTTTATTTAAATTTCAAGAACCTTGGTCTTCGCTAAGTGTTTGAAACTAGTCAATAAACGTTTATCTTTTCTCGTAGAACAGAATATATTTAGCACGCATCAGAGTCCAATTTGCATTACGTAATGAGAAAATAATTGACCTTGAGTACGATTCGTACTTCGAGCATATTACAGATAAGATATATATTTTAAGATCTTGTTTTTTCGTTGTTTAAAAATCTGATTAGACAATAAAAAAATGTGGAAGCTTCGGATTTCATCCGAGAGTTATGTGTACTGGAAAAATTACATGGAACATGAGTCATTCTAGAATGTCTGAACACCAAAATTATCATGAGAAACTAGGCACTTTGGTTTCTGGATGCCGTTTTTGTGCATTTAGAGACCGTTTTCAGGCGATGTTTTGTTAGAAGGCTACGATTTAGTTCAAAACTAGTATCAGATTCGGAATCAGCGTTAAAAACTGAGTCGATTTATATATGTTCTGGATAATTCTGAGAAAAACGTTTTTTTCTGAAAAATCCCTGTACTCCCCCTCAGGGATGGTCTGATCAAAAATGACAATTTTTTCGATAACTCAGCCGTTACTTGACGGATCGTTCTCATCTTCGAACTCGACTGAGACATTGGTGAGACTGAACTGTGTAGAAAATTTCATCACGATCTGACTCTCCTTTCGAAAGTTATCGTGTAAACGGCTGGACGGCCGGCCGGTCGGACACACTGACCGATTCTAGAGTGTACTCATTTTTTGAGTACACAAAAAGGATAATAAAACAAGCGAAAGCTAAACACAACCTAGTGAATTTCATGTCATTGAAGTTATAAATCAGACAATTTTTCATTTCCATTTATAATACTTTAAAATATTTTATTTTATTTAAAAAAAGATATTTAGACAGAATCAAATTACTTGATATACAGGTTAATAATTTAAGCTAATCTCAGTAAATGGAAAAAAAGAGATCAAGCGCAACTATAAAATTATACACCGAGATCGAAATTATTTATCACCAGTGAATTCATTTTCATCCATTCTATATATAGTTACTAGCGGAGATACCCGATGTATAGAGATGATACGATAGCATATATCTCACGGAT
>OENM01001820.1:14930-26227 GCA_900239745.1 Rotaria magnacalcarata | reverse complement strand
TTTTCAAACACAATTGAAAAATATTAGGTTAATACACTATCTAATGAAGCTATGTTAATGACTTTAAGATTTTAATTGAAAAGTAAACAGATAGAAGTTCAGCTCTCTCTTTGTTGTTATGATCCGCCGAAACAAATGTAGCCATACCATCATAGACGTACGAATATTTTTATTAATAAATTTGAAGAAAATCCCTATTTGTGTTGATATTCCAATTGTTTATAATTTTCTTTTCGTCTTAGAGCAGGAGTGTAAAGTAATCTCTTTCATTGTTGCGAGATATGTTTGAGTGATTGATAGCATGATGCGACTATTAAAAAAAGGCTATGAATCATTCTAACCTACGTATTTAATGTTATTTCTGACTTTAATAAATTGAAAAATAATTTATGGCTTGAGAATTGTTTTGCTTTTATGAAGTTTTTTTTTCTAAATTTGATGTAGACCGTATATCATATTTTCAAAATCCGGAAAGAAATCGTTGAGATGTTAATTCATCCTTTGTCCACTTTTCTGAATGCTAGTGATATTATGAATAATGAAATAATACTTTTATAATATCGAAACAATTTGTAGATAAATATTCATTTTTCATGATAGATGCAAAAGTTCGTTCGCTAAAATAATAATTGCGTATCTTCGATGTTATATCATAAAACTATCGTTTCAATCAAAATTCTCCGTGATTTTATACTAGACTAAAAAGAATTTTGAAAATCCATGATTAAAATATTGTAATGATTGGCGTGAAATGTTATTTTCATTCAAATTATCTCTTTCCATACATATCCGGTCAATGTTGAACTATTTGATAGATTTATGTATGAAAAGAACGGTTATGCTCAAACGAATTGAGCAACATAACGATTCATATCAAATACAAATAAATAAATCAGACAGCATGAATTGAACACAAGTGTTTACTATTAGTCAACATTTTCAGCTGAGATGCTTGTATACAACGCTGTTCATTTTACGTTGAGAAAATATACCATTCTGTTTCTTTTTGGATCGAAAAAACAATGTGTTGTTTACAAAGACATTACAAGTAACTTTGAATATCGTTTTCGAAAACCAGAATGTTCAGCCTCAGCAATACGTTACCTGAATACGAATTAAATTACATAAAATCGAATATAAATAATTTTGTCAATATATTTAAGAACAATGAAAAAATGGCAAATCGGTGAGCATTAGATAACCTGACTTAGTTTTTTGCATACATGACATTGCAAAGAATAATATTTTTTGAATTCGAGTGCAATGCCTAGGCATCGAATATAAATAATTTTCGATGAAGAAATAATAACATTTTCCACTAATGAAAGAAATAATTGCAAATATACTTTTCAAAGTGCTTTATTAAAAAAACGCGAAGGCGAAATATAAATTTCATATGAATAGAAAAAAAGACATTATCTATTATTCCTTTTAGTCATTAGATGCAGCTGTGACATATTAATTGTTACATGAGAAACTATACTTATCTTTTTGACCTTGATGACAAAAAACAAGCTCGCCTATAGATTGAGCCTGTTAGCATCAACAGATGGTGCTCATTGACACTAAGCTTGTCACTGTGATATATCAATGATATTAATCCTCTTTGATGCTCTCTCTTTGATCTGTCGGTCATTGACCGCCTTGTTTTCCTTTCTCTCTCTCTCTCTCTAAAGAGACCAGTTGTTGTTCATTATCATCATCGACAGTTACCATCTTTATTAATAAAACATCATTTTCCTTATTATTAATGTTATTATAAATAACATTAACATGTACTCAATCTGTTACCGTCCCCAATCCTTACTCATTCTAATTATGTCCTGCAAGTACGGGCAAGCCGTTTTATAGTGAACTCTTATTACCTGAAGGCAGATATCTTTTCCCCCAAAGATATATTATACTTTAGCCTACGTGATACACGGAGGATAAAGTCTTATTGGGAGTCTCACAATTGGTGGAGAAGTTGGGCATAATCTTTTGTCTGCCTATTTAGGAGAATTTTTTAATTCTTCCTTTTCTCTAATACCTCATATTTTTTTCTTCTCTCTTCTTCGTCGTAACAGTTAATCTTTCATAATAAGGAAATAAAAGATTATATATACATAAAAAAAGAAAAGAAATTTGTTTTTGTTTTGTCATGGATATGACGGACACAAACTCGCTCATTTCTCAGTCGTTATTACTGAATTCGTTGAACTTACATACGAATTCGTCATCTTTTCTAACATCTAACAAACATCAAAATTCAACGATGATCGATTCATCAGATACTAATCGTCGAAAGGCGCTTATACCAAAACCAAAGCGACCGATACTCAAACAACAACCTNTCATTAGCAACACAACTAATGACGAATTAGTGTCCATATTAGAACATAATTCTACGATTCACACACTTCAAGATGATACACTTGATAATAATGAATCTTGTGTTATTTCAAAAGCAATAACTTCCAATACAAAGTCTGGCGACATGAATCGTCACACAGATTACCAGTCTCAACTAGAAACGGTTGATGAAATTCACGACTTCGACGCATTCATCAGTGAAAATCTCGTCGTATTTTCAGGAAACCAAGGGTGTGGGTGTGGATCACAAAGAAAGACAAACACCCACACCCCACACCCTCATCCACATCCACCCCCACCCTTATCTCTGATCTGGAGCACCAAAATCTGTTAAATGTAGCTATTTGACCTCAATTTTTCACAAAGTTGGAGAAGCTAGAGTTTATGAAATCCTTTATGCGACGTCTGATATTTTTATAACTAGTAGTACTCATTGAGATCTATTCATAAAATAAATTTGATAAAATTCTGACGTTTAGTTTTCGAGATAATGGAGCCTCAACAGGCCCGTTTTGAGGAACCCTAATTTTTCAGCTCCACATACTCAGTCACTAGAATGCTTTGAAGAAATTTGGCGTATCGCGTTGAAATGAGCATAGTGTAGGCTTCGTTTCGAATATAAAACAATATGCTGTGAGACTCTCGGTTGTTATGTCTTGTGATTTAATTAATTATGTGAATAGCTTATTCACGTAAAATGAGAATGTTGTCTGCCCTTACGAGAGTTCACAAATACGAAATAGCTTACCCGGTTTTGTTACACACAAGGATTAAGCTAATGAATGTTAAATGATGTTTTATTTAAATTAAAGCAAAACCAAATATAACATCGAAATAAGCAAAAATAATAATAGGGGCAATAATAGAAAAACAATAAATGAGCCGGTGTGGAAAATATAAAACAACAACTAACTAAAAACGAAACGAAACGACGCAATAGAAACGAACAGGTTAAAGAAACAAAACGACATTCAAGAAAACGTTTAGTGTCAACCAACGACACCTGTTGGCGCTAACATATGCTTTATGATTGAGGGTATGGGATTTATGAGCACCGTATTTTTTCAGAAAATGCACTAAATCGAAAATTTACAAATTCTCTCCGACAACAAGCTTTAGAGATATGTTGCTGAAAATTTAGTTACATACTCAATTTTTTATGCTCTATCGAATGGTTCAATCAAAAGGTTCATAAAACGCTGTACAAAAACATAACAGACAGATTAGTGGTCCCGTTTTAGCTAAAAGTTGACTTTTCAGCCCGGTCGCGTACAGCTAGCACATGACTCCCATCCAAACCGAATATAACTTCATCTACAACCCGACAAGGGCTATAAGACTAGCATACTCAGAACTCCTCCGCGAGAGATTTTGGGAAAATTAGGTGGAGCTGAGTGGGCACACGCACACTAAATATGCTCATCTTTTTTGTCTACGGAAAAATGATTGGGAATGAAGAGAAAATAACATGACCATCGTGTTCAGGATAAAAAGTTACCTACACTTATACATAAAATAAAACTGAAACTCGAAGTCCAAACGCCACGTAAGAGGAATGCCAGCCTCATAAATAGCTGCCAAAGATGATGTCCTGTACAGGCCGTTTATAGAGATCCCACGCTGATTTTTGTATGGGGTTGTAGAGCACGGAGAGTACTACCAACTTGGATATACCAGCTCCCCAGTTGACCCGTATTTTGGGAGAAAATCCATCCTGAAAACCCCTATTTTCGACAAAATTCCATTTTTAAGGACCCTCTCCTGACCAAACTGAATATTGTAAAGGGTTGAAACTTTTGGAGAAGATAGATGTTTAACTGTTCTGTCTTCCATAAAAATTTCAGGCCTCTACAATATTCCATTGAAACGCTATATAGTACCAAAGTTATCGAAATTGTCAATTTTCAGTCATATTGGACAAAGAGTGAAGTTTCAACAGTTCAATATTTCCGGCTAAAAAATTTATGGCAAGAGTAACTCGTAAGATTAGATGTCTGTACAAAATTTCAGCTCAATCCATAAAGCCAATTCCGAGATATTACAATAAGAAGGTCCCCCTGATGAAAGTGTTCATTTTTAGGGTTTCTCGTAAAATACTCATAAAAACTCGAGGGTTCAATATTTTCAAAACGGCTTTCGTAGAAATTCTTCGAGTTCTTCCCTCCACAACATGTATTAAATTGAGCAGAATCGGACGACCTCGATTGAGCACTAGTACTGTGATTCAGTCGTCGCTTACGCGGACTGGCTCTTATGGTAATGATATTGACCTTTTAAATACTTTCAAAATCTAATGGGTATTTGTACAGATCAGTACTTGTAATTATAAGAAGTTTCTTCTATATTTTCATTCGGTTTCAAAACAAGTTTTTAAAGGAAATTATACGTGAAGTTCTTTTAAACAAAATATGAGTGTCTATCTTATCAGTGTGACAGTAGGGGTGGCACTTTAACTTTTCTTTAAAACTAAAGTTAAAGTTCAAGTTAATTTACTTTAACTTTAACTTAATAAGGGTATTTTAGACTTAAACTTTAATAAAAGTTAAAGTTTAAAGTGTATTTTTCAAAAACTCGTTGCTGCTAAAAAGATTATTTTTGCCATAAACGAACAATATTCATATAGAAAAAGTTATTTTTTAATAAAAAATATTTTTTGATGGAAGAAATACTTTTTTTACGGGAAAATAAAATTTTTATGAAAAATTTACTTTAACTTTAACAAAATTTAAAGTTAAAGTGTAAAGTATGGAATGCTTTAACTTTAACTTTAAAGTTTAAAGTCAAAGTTAAAGTAAATTAACTTTAACTACTTTCTTAACGTATTTTAAAATTAAAGTGCCACCCTTATATGATATTTATAATGTCATACAAATTATTTCAGAATAGGTCAATTGAATAAAAACGACAACTGCAAACGAATGTTATAAAGATTAGTTCAAAAGTAAGAAAGCTTTTCACTAAAAAAAGATATGTCATGATATGAGATAGAACGAGTTGAGTTTCCTTGTCACATGAACTTTCATTTTGATATAGTAGCAAAAGTAATGCTTCCATCTAGTCAGCGAGCAGAGCAGAACAAGAACATCTTATAAGCGAATCAATATCAAATGCACTATGTAAAAAAGTTGAAGGGGCCGAATTTTTAAATAAATCTAGTCGATAGAGAAAATTATTCTGAGTCGAACTGCGTTTTTAGTTTTTCTCCAAAAATTGTCTGAAACTCAGAATGACCGATCAATCGTAGTTAATCGGTGTATAAAACATTCTGATTGGCTAAATTGTTAGAACAGTATAATTCATTGCAGTAAACCTCGATTTTTTCGGAAACGACTCTTGGGCCGGAAAATCTGATTATACTAGAAGATCTAGCTCATTTTAGGAACAAAATGATATCAAGAAAAACCTTCTGAAAATTGTCCTTGAAAGTGCATTACTAAGTGTATTAGTGTGCTTTAATTTGCTATTCAATCGATGATTCATCATGATTTGACCACTGACTAATCTCTCTTTCTCATATCTCGATTCTCATTGTAGGTCCATCTAATAATAAAGGATACTATTGGACAATTTAACAGTGAATAAGACTCAATGTGCATATTGACAAAATACTATCATTACGCCATAGCAAAAATAAAAAATGAATCAATTAAATATGTAATACATGAAAAAATCCAAAAGATGATGTATTCATTTCAAACACAGGAACGATGTACGATTATTTAGAAAGAATGTAACGAAAATAATGTAGCCTTTCTGAGTATGCTTTATTTTGCTATGTCTCAAGATGCTTACATGAAATAATAGTTTACTATAAATACAGAAGATTTATTTGAAATCGCATTTCATATTTTACTAAAACTAAATTAATATTTATTTTTTGATTTATTACAGTTGAAGGAAAACTCACACACAAAGAATATTTATTTTAAAAAAATGTCCTAATAAAGAAAAATGTTTATTATAAACGACATCCGTTTTTCAGAATATTATTTATGTTCAAGTCGGATTCACACACAAAATCGACATACTTTCTTTATTTTAAATCATTACATTCAATTACAATCAGTTATATAAGGTTGAAAAAAAGANTTATGCCTTATAATTATCGTGTATCTCATTTCCCTAGTTCATTCTTCTTTATAACTTATATCGATTTTCTCTCACTTTTCTACGTCAAAGATTGAAATATACATTTATGCTGCCGTCGACACGACAACAAATAGAAGAGAATGTTTTTTTTCCCATCATATATCAGATGGACAATCGTTTAACATTTCCCTGTTTCGAGCAAACGTGACCTTTTTTTTTCGTCCAGCTTATCCGGGTCATCATGAGAGAGAAATGAAAGTATTTTTTTTCTCTCTACTTTGTATTCGCGGACAACTAGAATGACATTGAATATTAGACGAAATAATATACTTTAAGATGATCTGTTTGTATTTTGTATTTTGTATTGTTTCTTTGCATTTTATTTTAGTTAAGATAGAAAAACTATGTACTTAAGAAATAGAAGATTACGTCGTTCCTCACTATCCATGTACAGCTTTAAATAGATTAGTCGTTTACCATTTGAACAATTTTATTATTTCTTAATGCTACGCCTTTATTGGAACTGAAATCAATCGTACTCGGACTAGAGAACTAAGGTTTGTTTTAATTCCTTTACAACATACAGAAAAAGTAATTGCTATTTCCAGTTTTAATTAACTATATCAGCAGACATGCGAATTCAAGTCTTAAGTCTAGGGTACTGCAAGATGATCCCGGGACCGGGACCATTTTGTCATGCTGGTGCCGGTCTTTTTTTTATCAAAAAGTAAACTGCATTCTGATTCTGATTCTGATATTTATTATTTATTTTATGATCAGATATCTAAAGAAGCTGCAAGATTTTTTGACAATCTCGATAAAATTTCTTCACTGTTTCAGTTTTTGACCTTAAGATCAAGAGTCGAAGCTTTGCAACAACTTATCTATTTTTTTCACTATATGATGAATTCAAAATATTCATAAATTTTATTCAATAATAGTTTAAGCAGTCATTTATCGATTGCCTCAATAAAACAAATCAATATAAGTCGCCGTTTGTTTTTCGTCTAAGATAATGGTACATCAAAATAAATACTTGATTAAATAAAACTTTTTTTGGTATTCAGTATAACAACACCGATGATATACAACCTGAATATAAGATAGTGTAAAATATAAACACAACTGATCGTATATAATAGTGAACCTAAGTATAAAATTTTGCGGATCTATCATCTGTTCTAGTACTACCTCTGATAATAGAAATCGTTGTCTTCGTGATCGTGATACTGAATCGTGATAGATTAAAAGTAGTTCTAGTGATCAAACTGATTCAAGACTATTAGAACAGGTTTTCTTTGTTTTCAAGAATTATAAATTCTGCCAAAATTTTCTAAGTAGTACGACACGAGTGAACAATAAATCTTGAATGAGATAAAAAAATGATTTCATGTATTCTTATGTTTAAAATATAAATATAGAGGAATGTTAATGCTATCAGTGACCGAAATCATTCCTACGAGTTTATACAAAAATTTTCAAATTGTAAAACAAAAAAATAATCATTTGATTTTTACGATGAAATCGGATTTATAAAATGAAGGAGAGAGTCTATAAAAAAATTTTTACCGGGACCGGGACTATGAAGGCTTTCACCGGGACCGGGACCAAAAATAAGTGACTTTGCAGGTCCCTACTTAAGTCGTTATTTCTCTTTGAATATCCTACCCATATTGAAATATAGATTGATTCTAAATAAATAGATTGAAGATGAGAAATGCAACATGTAATGAGCATTGTAATTTTTGAAGTAAAATTCAAATACTGTTTACAGACAATATCTATGTTGATCGATCATTCATAGGCATGCCTTTTGCTCTTGAAAAATAGCTTCATCGTATTCAACCATTTTTGCTAAAACCTCGAGATTTTTTATTCTATTTTGAGAGCACTTCCATCTAGATGCTAAACAGTAATAAAACTATTATTTTGATCTTTTTTATGAGCAAAATAAACTTCAATTATAGAATAAAGGTTTTCGTTATTTTGAAATGATACAATAATGGAAGACAAAAAAAAATCAATCCATTGTAAATGCAATAGAGAAATTAATACTGAAGTATTGAATTTTCGAAGATGCAAGACTAATATTGAATGAGTGAGTATTTTTCAGCTCTGTTCTACTTTCGGAAATAGAAAAAAAAAGAGCTAACAATTTTCATTAAGACTCTAATTAATAAGATATTCAGTCACTCGGAAGAGATTATACACATACCATAAGATTGAAAAATACTAGCAATGTTCAGATTTCCAGAAAAGGAAATTTCCAAAAATTGTATATCTCTCAAAATTTCCGAAATATTCTCCTTTGTCTTTAATCTGATTTTGAACAAAAAATGGAAATTTTCGTAATTTCCTTTTCTGGAAATCTGAACATACCTCAAATATATGGAGTACAATGTATGTTAGAAAAAAAAACGTGTAAGTTTTCATGGCAACACAGTACGAGCTAATGATGTGTCAAACAGCATAAGTAATTCATTTTTCGTCTTTAATAAGAGCATTTACTCTTTCACATGTTCATATGATAGAACGTTTTTTGGACAAATGAAAAACTGAAGTAATATTCTTATACAAAATCAAAAGGGGATTTTGTGTTTTTATATCACTCACTTGAGTAAAAAATGACATACTTCTTAACTAAAAAGTCTTAGTTTTATTGATATCTTAAGGTCAAGCAGACTTTATTTTTAAATCGTTTTCTCATTTAAAAACTGTTGAAGCTTTATTTATATTCATGCAGCCATCAAAAATGAATATAATTGCTCTATTTTTATTTTGTTATGTCAGTCATTTTACTGATGATCAATAATGATTGAACCGGTAAAAAGAAATAAAGCACGAAATATCTTTTATTTTAGATAAAATGATTACTCAATTAGAAACACTACCCAATGAAATTCTTCTCAATATTTTTTCTTATCTTCCATGGTTCGATATGTTAACATCTGTATGGTCATTAAACTTTCGCTTCAATTCTCTTGTATGCTCAATTCTTTCCATAAATGATAATCAATTAAACAGCGGTCTTATTATTACAAATGGTTTATCTTATAATAAATGTTGTTCGATATTATTTCCATTGATTCTAAATTCATTATCTCTTTCTTCTTCTATTCAACTGATTCATTTTGATGATACATACTCAACTGCTTCTAATCTTTCTTACGAATGGTTGTTTAATGATAAATATATCATTCGTTTTCCTAATCTTAAATCGCTTATTCTTACTCGATGTGGATCAATTGAACCAATAATTCAAAGTTTATCTTATCTAATTGAACATCAACTGGATGAACTTACGTTAACATTTGATTGGCAAGCATTCAAACGGTTACTCAACGTACAGAAATATTCGTCAATAACCTTGGGTATAAGTAATACAATCGTTTATTTGACAGATTCTGTAGAATAAGATTGAGTAGATATATGTTTTGAAAACGTCGTTTTCTATTGAAATGATCTGAATTTCATATAAAATCGTTCACCAAAAACAATTCTACGTAAAATTGTTCATTTAGTGTGCATATGATTACAATATGTGTTCCTAAAAAGAGAAATATCCTTATTGTATCGTCTAACTCATACCTGAATGACTTCTGAAAGTGAATCAATTAAATATCTAATATTTACTTAGAACAATTTTGAAACGGATATACAAACAATCTGTTTATATAAAATAAAAGCTTTTCAGCGCAGCCCAGCTGGGGCTAAAATGTGGAACTCGCATATCTCGAATCACTTAGATACTGACCAAATAGAGTGTTTTATTTATTTTTAATAGAATGAGTGTCATAATTTGTTTAGGAAAAGGACCGAAAAAAATAAAGATAGCTGAATAGGTGAAAACGTACAATTTCTTTCATTTAAATAACTTATAAGTACTTCTGATATTTTCTAATTAGAAAAAAAACGTAAACATAAATTACGGTTCGCTAGAAGTTTTTTTTAAGGCTGTTGGTATTTAATAATATTGATAAAAAATATTTCGTATTTCTATTTTCAATCTTGAAGTAAAATAAATATAAAATGAATTTGATGTTTAAACATTGTTTTAATATTAATAAATAAAATACATGACTTCTGTAAGTTTTTTTGGTTCCTTCGCTTTTGCTATAGCAAAATTAAAAAAATTTTCTTTTGCTAAATGAATTGTTATTTTTGTTTATACTTTATTCCAATTAACATCTGTGTTATAATTAATGAATTACATATTTATTTCTATATGCAAACACAGTAAATCATCTTTTAAAACGTTGTTTAATCTATCTAATATGCGTTATAGTAGCATGTACTCGTTGCTAATTTCTGTAATAGCAGCGTACACTCGTTACTATCATCTCTAATAGTAAAAAGATATGATTCTGTCGTAACTATGATCTTTAATAGTAAAAATAGAGATTTTCAATAAAAATTTTGCAATTAAACGCTAATTATAATGAGATTTAATTAACGAAAATAAATTTTAATTAGTGATATGAGTAGTGACGAACGTGGGCTATCGAACTGTACCAAAAATTTTTCTAATTAGTGAACGTACATACGATTTTTTTAACGTTTTATGTCTGAAACGGAGGGAGTAGGGAGCCGCAAAAATCTACCTTTTAAACTTACACTCTCTATTTTCTTCGAAAATATGCGAGTTCCACAAAATGATGCCAGTGTAAGGACTTCTGACGGAGAAAAATATCGTAAATCCTATAAGTAATCGTTGATGTGCATTAGACGGTCAATACTTCTATGTTAATATTTTCAATTGAATCTCTATCAAACAAAGTGCTTGTAGATGGTGTCATCTTCAAACTAAGATACATATAGTACCCCCTCCCTATAATAGAAGCCCCTCCCATATTAAA
>OENM01001820.1:0-14836 GCA_900239745.1 Rotaria magnacalcarata | reverse complement strand
TAAAAGTCATTTGACAGATGTATATTACATTGTAGTTCTGAATCGATAGAAAGAAACAGATACTATCTTCTACAATACTTTTTGATTCATTTTATTTTATACGGAGTTTTCGCTATGTTAGTCTTCAATACGGAGATATCGAATGAGATTGTTAAAACAGCTGATAACTGTGCATGAAACGCAATAAAATCACAACTCTGATACACGCTACATGGAGTTAATCTGAATTAGACAAGCTGATTAGAGCCTTAATATTGAAGACATCTCGAGAAAATGATTTAATTCAGAAAGTACCGATCACGTTGCTTAAGGGATCATGAATTAATTATTTCTCATCGTGTATCGAATTATGTACTGGACTAGAGAAAATAGAATGAGGAAAGACATTTACTGCGAATAGAAATGAATAATAAATATCTTTATAAACAAAAGTACAAAAAGTGACAAATACATGTCTTTATTTTTTTCACCCTCGTCATATTTTGTTCCATGTGGAATTGTTAATTTTTTTAATAATCCCATTCTCTATTTTGATAATGAAGCCGCAAACGTAAAAACATCGATACGGAATAAAATGCAAAGAGTATTTTGAAAGACAAAGTTCTAGTTTGTATTAAAACTGAACAATAGTGTTGCATATTGGTGTGACATCATTATTGTGATTATTTGAATAGTTATCTTTCGTATATTCATAGTGGTTCATCTACAGCTATCGAAAAATTTCAGGACATAATAGAAGTCCCTTCACAAATTTTTGAATGAAAGGCAGTTTAGAAACCACTGAGGGCTTCTATTACGAGAGGGGGGGGGTATACGTATATATATATGTCGTGCCGAAGTTACACTCTTTGCCGAAGTTACTGTGAATGATTTGATAAAAATGTACAAGACATTTTTGAATAATAAAATATGTATTTTATTATATCTGCACGTTTTTGAACCTAGATGGACAACTATGAAAGTATTGCTCTTGTACAATTTGCAAAGCTATTGATGATTCAAACATCTATTCAATTTTTGTTCTTTTCGTTTTTTGTTAATTAAATGTATTTGGTTGAAATAAATTTATATCTGATAAGCCTAATTTATTTCAATCGAATGCATTTAATCAACAAAAAAACGAAAAGAACAAAAAAGTCTTGTACATTTTTTGAAAAATAAGATTCAATAAATTTCTTTCTATCTCTATTAAATTAAAAAATATTTATTAATATTGATATCGAAAAAATTACGTTGATTTTTTAATGTATAATGTTTATCAAATCATTCACAGTAACTTCGACAAAATTTATTTGTCGAAGTTAAACTTCAGCAAAGATTATCGTCGAAGTTATAACTTCGACAATATCGTCTGTCGAAGTTGTAACTTCGGCACGACATATGCATTGGAGATTGTGCCAAGTTTAGTCTGTTAAAAAAGAGGCATGCAAATCTTTTTAGGCCCTAAAACATTTCAAGTTATATTCTATGGTAGTGTTCCTTAAAATNCATTTTACGTTCAGCAATATCATTTTTAGTAAAATATAAAGAATTCTAAAAAATTCGACAAGGATCCTATGCTTTGATCAGAAAATATTTATCTGATGAACAATTGAAACAATTAGAAAAGAGGTTAATTGAATCTTAACTGAAAACTTGTCCGATATGCAGCTCTATTTATGATTATTTCATGAGAGTTTTTGTAGATAGTGATGTGTGAAGAAATATAAAATGGCAGAAGTTCAACCTGAAAATTTACTGTTAAATCGACGTCTTGTTGTTTCCAATAGAAATCATTAACTAAAATAAGCGATCACTTCTAATATCAAGTTCTAAGATTTTGCACTTTTTGAAACATCTTATAAAATTTCCATTGTCAATCTTTCATGTATAAGAAACCAACGACTAGTTTGAACTGAAGTGATATTTTGTAACTATGTTTTACAAGATTTCTTTTTGAATAAATTTTGAGACTGAAATCTATATATTTGGCATTTGCTGAGATATCCTTGTATTAAGTAAAAGTTTGGTAAATGGTTATCTAATTGAAGTATACAAGAGAGCCAATATAGAATTTTCTCTATCAAAATAAGTTCTGTTTAACGATATAGGTCTCTGCTTACCATTAATTTATTACTATGTAACGGATGCTATTATCATATAGACGATCAATATTATATATGATAAGAAAAAAATATATAATTGAATAAATCACTCATCTCTTGTTATGGAGTAAACAACGTTAAATGTCAAAAATTGAATTACCAATCAGCTTGTATATTTATTCAGTTGACCCAATACAAATAAAATAAAAACTATTTTGTTACTTGTCTATAGTTGTGCTCAATATTCGATAGTTTAATCCATTAAAAATTTTTTTTTTATAGAAAACGTTTTTTTTGTTTTGCCTATTGAAAATTTGTCTTTTTTTTTCTTTGACAAAAAATAGAAAGGGAATTGCTTGTGATAAAAAAATTCATTCGTCAATTATTTTCTGATCGATGTCAATTAACATATCTTCGACTTGATATTGGCAACGAATTTCGTTTTGGTAGTATTCATAAATGTTTAGCGTCATACTCTCATCTTTCTTCCAATTTTACTCAACGTCAGTTTCCATCTTGTTGTGTGACTCTTCGCCGTTTATATATTCGTCTTAATCAGGCANGTTTTCTCGAAAATCTTATTGAACATGTACCTAATCTTGAAAAACTGCTTGTGAAGTTTCATTCTTCATTAAATAACGCATCGTCATTGTCATCAAACGTTGAAATCTTAAAGCAATCTAACGGAAACTGGTTTCATAAAGTATCACGTATTATTATTTTTATTTTTTGAAATTCTCAAAATAATATTTTTATTTGATCAATTAAAATAACCAGATACTTTTTTAGGTACCAAAATTACGATATTTTACTTTAAAAACTTTCATTTACACCGATTTGGAATTTATTTATTTGAAATGGCTTCTTAATAATTTTAATTATGTTGAAAAACTTAAACTTCATCTCAAAAGTGATGAAATTATCGAAACAAAATCTAAAAATATATGGAAATCATTTATTGATGCAAATTTCATTCGTCAATATTGTTTACCTGATATAATAATTAATTTAAAGGATTTCTATTTTTATATTTGTAGACAATGTCAGTTAACAATCAGTGATATAGAAAATATAACTAATTCATTTAAAATTCATCCATTTTTTATTGCACATCAATGGACAAATGTTAAATGTTTATTTGATCCAATCATGTCATATCAACATCTTTTCTCTTCTTTTACTAAAATGCTTGAATTTTCTAATAATTTTGTGTAAGATTTTTATTTTAATCAAACAGAGATGGGCAAGTCAAGTCATTTTTGACTTGACTTGGAACTTTCAAGAAATGACTTAGCTTGACGTGTGACTTGAATCAAAGCGACTATGGTTTGACTTGACTTGACTTGACTTATGACTTGATAATATACAGAAAAGTCAAGTCAAAGAATGTAAATACATGCAGGGGTTTTATTCACTTCAATTTCGGTTTTCTAACTTGAAATGTAGTAAAAAACATAGAAATGAAGACCAGTAGATATGTCCATAGAATTAATTCGCGTGAAATAACATGATGACTCCTGAAATACGTATAAAATTTTCCTCAATTTTTATTGGATATTTAATTTTCCAAAAATCTGTTTAGCGAAAATACGTTGTTTTCTGTTTTCATACTAATTAAATTAATAAATAGTGTAGCAAACGATGATAAAAATGTGATATGAATCAAAGGAAGCCAATGCTTTCGATAATTTGCCTTCAATTAAAGAAAACATGGAAAAAATCGGATTGAACTTCAACTTGACTTGACTTGACTTGAGTCAAAAAATCGCTGACTTGCCCATGTCTGTAATGAAAGCTAAGAAATTTTCCATTTAATTGTCTTTTTTTTAATTTTTAGTATTCATCCATGTATATTGAATTGGCCATATATTGGCAAACACTCTCCTCATTGTCATCCATCATTGTTTTTATTTCTCGAACAATTTAATGATCTATCTCCTGATATTTCTTGTATCAAAGTCTATAAAAGTAAATCATCTTGCCATTTCAATAGTTCTCTTGATGATAGAAAAAGTAGACAGATGAGGAAGTTTTTTATTTTCACACATTTTTTTTATATGACATTTATGAAAAACACAATACAGAAAATTAGAAAATGCTAACCTTTATGAAACAATTCTGCAAAAACGGAGATTGTTAATTAAAAATGTGCACGATCAACTGTTTCCAATCTAGATCTCATTCCGAAGTTTTTCGATCTTTGTTCGATCCTGGTATTTTTGTATTGTTCAGTTAAGTTCGAAAAGACTCTTTAATATTCGGTTTTCAATTAATAATACAATTCTCTCTAGTCGTAAATACTGAATCCACCTTGATTCTTTAATTAACAATATAGCTTTTTAATTAAATAAAATTATAAAGAAGTTAAATAGCAATAGAGAAAAAAGCTTGTTAGCGCAGCCCCTAGTGGGGCTAAAGTGTGGAACTCACATATGCTGTAACTGCTAGTAGATAATTTCGTACATTGTCTTATGTAATGAAACATGTTTAGAAGTTTGAATGAATCAAAATGAAATAGTAAAAGATTATTACCAAGAAAATTTGATTTCCTAATTAAGAGAGAAGTCAGGCTTGCTAAGAAAAAGTCAAATTTTGTTTAAAGGTAAATTTTGATGTCGTTGGATTTTTTTTCATTTTTATAATCTTGGAGGGGGTAATCTAATTAGTCTAATTGCCAATTAGCACACTTTTAAACTAGTTAATGTCTGTAATGGGGGGAGGGGCCGCAAAAATCTCGCTTTTAAACTTACACTCACCATTTTCTTCGAAAATATATGCGAGTTCCACAAAATGCAACAAGAAGATAATATTGTAGTCATTTTAACTCAATTAAGGGGACAGCCCCCCTCCTCAAGAAACCCATGTTCTAAACGGTACAATAGATTTCTATGAAAATTTCAGAAAATAGAAAAGCTCCTGTAAATAGTATTTGACAAAAATTTGAACCAATTATTTTAGATAATTAATGAGTTTTACTCAATTTACTCATAGAAACGGGGCTTTCAGCATGGAACATTTTTCTAATGCCTGGTAGCATGTAGAATATTGAACTTTGTTTCTAAATGAAGAAAATTTTTTTTGTATCTAGAAATTGTAGGAAAAAATTTTTTTGATTCGTCTTCGTTCAACAGCAGTGATCGTTTTAAACCGAAAATCGGAAAAAACTGCTTTGAGCTCTTTCAAAGACTTTCAAATACCTGACCAACCGAAATATATTTTAAAAATCTGTCCCTACAAATTTTAGAGAAATATTTGATCTTCCGAATAAAAAAAAATCAGTAATATGCATTGAGCGATAGACCGGGAAAATGTTCCGTAATGATCAGAACACAAGAAAAAAGTGAAGCTGAGAAAAATGAGTGACAACATTGCGGAGTAGTTCATGGTGCTTCAGTGCAAATATTTGTAACATATTATATATCATCGAAAAGCGCGTAAAAAGATCTATCAGTTCATGATATTTTCGACAAAAATTAAAGCAGATTTGGCAATTCAAATTTATTGTAGCGCCTTCTAACTAAGGAAAAAGTCACTAAAGTTAGACGATTTTCCGCAGTAGCTTCAAATAAACGCGCCAAAACTGACCTAAATATGTATCATACATANAACAAGATTACGCGTTTTTTGAAAAATCGAATTTTCTAAGAAAAATCGACTTTCAAAGGGGGAGTTCCCCCTTAAAAATAAACTAAATATAAGTGAACCCAACATAAATAAACTTTCGCTTTTATACATAGATCACTATAAGACTGAACAATTGCATTATATCAGAATTATATATCATATGATTCAACGACTAAATCACTCACATGTATGTCTCTTCTTTATTCGTATGATTATTATATATTGATAGTTAACTATCGTTCGTTATTTAAAATTAATAATATTTTCCATTTATTATGTACTATTATCATAAGAAAAAAAGCAGTCTCTAATTATTATGATATTGGTCTAAGATGTTGATTTTATATTGATGATTTGGGTAATATGTATATTGAGTTGTATAAGGGTTTATATGATAGTTTAAAACATTCGTTCAGTTCGATGAGAATGTTTGTGTACGATAGAAAATTTTTTTCAGGACTGAGATTAGCTTACATTTGATTCGATTTTAAGAAATTAAACACATCCAAAGCTTCTATGGTACATGAATTTTTTATTGATATATAAATTTCCAAAATTCCTTTAAAGAGTTACCTACATTTTAAGCTCTATCTCTAGTTATTATAGGTTCCGTTTCTGATAGATTTTTTTTTTCGCCTTGGTTCCAATCTCAGTAGTTTCTTACCTATTTATTGATCTTGGCTCCGCTCTTTTACATCTATATCTTATAAACATCTATCTAAAGTTTAATCAGTTAAATTTATGCAAAAGATAGAAATGTAGTAAAACAAGATTTACATTAAATTTTGTTCGCTTATAGGTCATGAAATGGAATTTGACAAGTTGGATCTTTCGATGTCATTGCAAATGTTATTAAAAATGAATGACTTCAAGGGAATTAATATTCCTTTTCGAAATGTTACAAAAATTCAATTTGGAACATGTTTCGATCGACATAGAGGTTAGTGTTGTTTTCATTTCGTTATTCGAAGGTTTCATAAGAATCAAGTTAATTCATTATCAAATGGTCTTTTGAAATTTTTTTTATGAAAAAAAATTCATATTTCTTAAGCATTTTGAGACATTCAACGTAGACTCGTAATCAGAAATAGCGAAAAGCGTTTCGGTAGTCTCGAGAAAAAAAATTCATGACTCAAAGTGAATAGTCTTAGTTTTAACTGCACAAGTAACATGAATCGATTCTCGATTCACTTGGCCCTAGACTGACAGGGCTTCGGTGTAAAAATACAGGAGCATAGTAACGAGTTGGTAGTTAGTGCTCGAAGAGGACCATGAAATTTCCTAAGCGGACAGACGACTAAGCTCAAAGATGAAAGGAGGTGAGGCAATAAATGAAAGTGGGGTACCAATCCAACGAAAAAGAAAAACTTGCTGAGTAAATAACTAACAACAACGCACGTCAAGTCAAACCGGAAGATGGAGAGAGGGAAGTAGCCGAACCACACTTTTGGAGTAGGGGGAGAACTCAGCCACCTCTAAACAATAAAATACGTGTGTGACAATTCTGGTTATCGGAGAGCACGGGAGGGGGATTAGTCTCACATAGCTGCTAGACTAAGTGGTTTAGACATTCTTGGATGGCAAGCTCAAAGCTCCACAATGGAAAACGGATGGCGGCTTAGTCTGCCTCCCCTCCATCTCATTCACTGGCTTTGTCAATCAGGAAATCGTCATTTGTGCCACGGAAATGGTCAATTGTGCCACAAGAAAAGGTCGATTGTGTCATTGTTACAGACAGATAGACACAGGTGAATTATGGTTTCTAGACCTTATCCTTACAGTCTAGGGAATATATTCAATATTTTAACTTGAGCTTTTCTTACTATTGGAATTTTATATTAATACTAACATGATCTATTATTATGTAAACCTTTACTTCAGAAATTTTAACCAGTTTGGCTAAAACAGTTGCTCCTAAAATTTTCTTCTCAATAAAATAAATATATTATATAAAAAAATTATTCGATTTGTTTTCTTTAGTTTATCTAAATTTTTATATTTTTAAGCGAAGTTCATTTCATTCTCTCAAAAAGCTAATAGCACAGTTCTTAATGGATTAAAATAATTATGATGCATGATCACATTACTAACAATGTAAATGGTGAATTTAGTAATATATTTTTTATTCTAAGTCGCTATCTGCTGTTGATCATCATATATTACAGTGAGTATGATCGAAAGAAAAACGATAGAGATCTTCAATGTAATTATGTTCTGTACTAATCATGCAACAAGTTTCAATTTTCCTAGTACATGCATGCATTATAGTTCATGGGAGCATCATATCAGCGCTAAGATGTCTGTCACCTTCTGTGACAGTCTTTCGTATAGTATCGGCTATGCTGTATTTGGTAGAGCAGAAGAATGTGGGGAGCAAAAAGATGGTTGTTAATGTGTCGATCATAGTCTATGTGAAGAAGTTGGGAATGAGTCCAATTTTCTATTTCAATAGATTTTAACACTCTTTTTGGATCATTTTCTACATAAATCAAAACTTGGAATAAATTGAGAAATTTATTTCAATGATGTTTTGTTCCTATAGTTTTTTTTTCAAGGTAAGACCATCGTTTAGGCAATAAATGTCACTTTTTCAGTAAAATGGAAGCTAAAAATTTTCTTCTCGCTAGAGAAACAAACAAAACGTACTCTTCTTTTTGACAGTTTGCAAAAAGATAATAAGTTTTATATAGTATCATAATTTTTGTTAAAGACTCATAAAAACTTGAGTAAGTATTACAAAGACGATTGCTTTTTTTTGATTCTATTCTTGACTGATAGTAAACGATCTATATATATATAGATCAATTAGCTTATAAAGATTTTTATTAACCTTAAAAGTTTTTTAGCCAGCTGATCTAGAGTCTGGACTAGTCGGTAGAGGCCTGCGTGACCACGATTTTCAGTCACGGTCACGAGAGCTTTTCAGATTTAGTAAGGACCACACTAATAAGGCTTTTGAAAAAACTTTCCTAAACACTAATATTGTCAAAATTGCCTACAGTTCATCAAATAGCCGCGATTTTTTGGTAATAACTGCAAAAAATTGACAAAAATCTTGGATTTTTGCATGGTTTTGGTCTTTGCTATAGTCATGATTATCACAGATCTGGTCACGCGTGATCGTGACCACTTTGCAGACCTCTACTAGTCGGACATAACCGACTATGCATAACTTCAAAGATAGATTTTGAAAAACAAGTCTTCCGTTTGAAAAACAATATTGATTAGAATGAATATATTTTGTTGTTCGATAAATATTATGGAAATCATGTAGAATCTAAAAATATTTTTTCTAGCTCATGTTACTGTACCAATAGAACGAGATGAATTACGCGAAAAAGTACTTGCTCAACTCATTTCAATGCCTGTACAACTTAAATGTCTTCTAGTTGAACAATTCGAATGGCTCTTACATGTTGTAACATACGTAAGTTTTCTATTATTTCTCATCGTTTTATATAATTAATTTGAGTATATTCAAGTCAAATAATATGACAGTTAAGTCTTGCATCATTTAAAGAAAATTATCATGTTTTTAAAGTATCTCTTTTGAGAAGTCACAAATTTTAGATTAATCATGTTATATATTGAAAAGTTATGTGATGTTTTATTTTCTTATGTAATTAAATTGTTCAGCTATTTTCAGATTTAGAACTTTTTATTCATACTTATCGTCATGATTTAAAGTCATTAATCATATTAATGATTAAAATTCAGTTGCGATCAAGTACAATTTTCATCAAACATTAAATTTTTACATCTCTTTTTATCTTTGTCACACACCTAGCTGTATTTATTTACCTTTTGAATATCAATAATTTTCATTTTATACCTAGTCTTACTATGTTTATGATACTTGTGATTTATAGAATTTAAATGATGAAAACTTATATCTTATTGAGAGAAAACATTTTCTGAAGTGTATTATAAACAGAGATCTCTTTTAGCTTTCGAATATTATTGTTTCCTTGCAAGATTATATATCGACCTATCCACGTAACGGTCCACCTTTGTAGGCAAATTTGGACTTCAAAATTGAGTAAAATAAATATAACCATCTTGTAGAGCATAGTCGATAGTACACAAGTGTATTTTTATCTCAGTTGCTGTATGTGTTTTAGGGGGAAAATATTGTTAAACAAGTATTACTCTGTACCGATGAATATATATATTTATCGAGAGTTTTTATTTTGTATTTTTTCATACAGATAGATATGATATTTTTCACAGCCGATCACATTTTTTAGAACTATGTTGAGTAGGTTCTTTAACTATAAGAAGAGATCCAGGTATTTGTTGTTCCTGAAGAAAAATCTTTATATTTCCAAAGTAGTCCATTTTTGATTGTGATTCCGCGTAACGAAAATATGCTGTCACTCATTCTTAGCCGAAAGCAAAATATTTATGATTCTACGAATGCGCGCTGTAACGCCGATTGTTTTCGCTCTATCCACAGAACTAGTTGGCTTTTGATAAAATTCCCTGGTTCGTTAGAGAGAGCGTGACGGAATCACCTTTGGGTTAAACAAGTACTTTTTCCGAACAAAATAGAAACATTGTTTTTCTCTTATATTGCATCTTAGCTATATTTCTTATATAGGCAATGGGATTTTAAAGTCTCACTGCTTAATTCCGAAGTTGATTTCTCACGGTTTGAAGCTATTTTTATTATCACAATTGAAGATCCCATTTTATGGGTGATATCTGATATCTATCTTACACTCCTGAAATACAGTTTTCACTTTATCAGAATGATCAATGTAAAACGACTTTTCTTGATTACTTTTTCACGAGTAATTAGAGATGCGTCCGCAATATTAGTTTTGGTTCCGATCCCGACCAAAGTCTCGGCTCACTCATTGTGGTTCTGTTCGCTGTCCCGATGAACTTTCATTTTTTATTCCGGTCATGTGATTCTAACTAATCTACAGGCTGTGTCTATTCAGAGAAACATGTTGCAGCATTGCTTTCTCACATTTTTAATGGTTCTTCAATACTCATTTTTTTAATTTCTTTACTACAACTGTAACTTAGGTCCAATTTACTGTACTCCTTCCCTGCTTCACCTGGACTCCGGAGTAAGAAAGTCTCACTTTCTTCCTCTTGGTTGGACCTCTTTTGCTTTGGTTGGGGTCTCACTCATGTTGTAGTTAAGCTTTTTGGGTTCTGTCCTGAGTACAGTTTACTTTTTCGGTTCCGATTCCTGTCCCGATGGCTGGCATCGGCACTCACTTTGTACATCTCTATGACTGATATAAATGCGTTGATTTTCGGGAACTATAGATGAATTTCTTAAGAAATAGACACTAAGAAAGCAAGAACATTTTAAAAAAGTGATTCCGCCACGAAGCCTTTTCCACTGCTCAAAGTCATAGTTTTACATATTTTTAATTTTCTTTTTTTCTAAAGATAGAATGTCATCTCCCCTACAACTTTCTCATTGAAAGTTTTTTCGTCACAGTTTTATTTGAGCTAACTTTTTCAGTTCTTCACGTAGGACTCGATCTCAAAGGCCATTTTTGGTGATTCCGTAACGGACCTATATTTTAATCATAAAATTGTCACGGAACTTTTGAATCCTATGAAACTTTCAGAGTATGTAGAGCAATGAAACTTGAATATATTCTGAAAATTTCAGCTGCATTCAATATCACTAACGTAAGTTGAGTAGTGATCAGCGTGACCATTCCGTCGTGACCAAATAAAACAACGATTATTCAATAATAGCTCTCATGAGGGATGTGAAAAAATGGTTCTATTTGATCACGTGTGTTCAGAATTTTAAGCTCTTCAAAATGACATAAAAAAAGTCCAGGATATAATGATCAGCAGCGTAAGAAACTTTAAAACATTCGTCGTGACCAATTTCGGTCACGGTCAGTCACGAAGCTTTCTGGTCACGATGAATGTTTTAAAGTTTCTTGCGCTGCTGATTATTATATCCTGGACTTTTTTTTATGTCATTTTGAAGAGTTTAAAATTCTGAACACACAAGATCAAGTAGAACCATTTTTTCACATTCTTTATGAGAGCTATTATCGAATAATCTTTGTTTTCTTTGGTCACGACGGAATGGTCACGCTGATCTCTAAAGTTGAGATATTCAAAATACAAAATGAAAAACGTGATTCAGTCACGCTTGGACAGGTCGATATAGTATTTGATTGATTATGTCCGATTAACACTTGAGGAAAAACATTAAGTCAAATTGAAATTCATTTCAACATTTTTACAAATATTTTTTTCCTATTCTTGGTTTCTTATGGTTAACATCGTCTAAGTAACGGATATCATTCTAGAATTAAAAGTATTTTTCAATCAAACCAGAGACCGTCACAGAGCAGGGCGAAAAAATCGAAACTTGCCCTGCGCTCTGATAATTTTTCCTATAAACTGATATGCAGCAGATTTTTCAGTCGATTATGTTGACATGGTGATGGATCATAATGTATGTCATTATGCGCCAGTCACTGTAAAATTTGTTGCTATGTATAGTTCGGACAATACCAGTTTACTCATTTATTATCATATAATTCAATTATAAAAATAAAATACTGCTTCAAAGAGAAATGCAAAACATGATAGAATCATTTAATATTGTATAAGAGAACGAGCTAATTTAAGAATTATGTGTATGATGAGCTTTTTTTCAAAATGATTTCAGACACGAACTTAGTGTTCCAGAGGAAATTTGACTTAAAGATTCAACATGTTCTAATGGTAAACTTATTCATATGTTTTAGTTTTGCATGCTTAGTTCTCTATGTTTTAAATTATTTTCACTTGATATGAACTCGCCCGGTTCTACAAAATTAGAAAATCTCCTGTTTCATGATAAATCTTACCACCCCATAAAACATAATGAATCTCTAGCTACTGGTACATTTTGAAGAGTCTTTGATTATTCAGCACGATGAGTTGATGAGAATAAATGTGAAAGATTTACTCGATTTCTCACTTATTCAAATTATATACATATTCAATTCGCCAGATCACGATAAGCGCATTATTTTTGCAGTGAACTGNTTTTTGTGATAATCTTAATTGCTGTTTGCTACTCATATTTAATTATGTTTTAAGCGCATATCTATATTGATCTAAAATTTTCTCGAATATAGATAAATAAAATATGAGTACTTTACTTTTCAGCGGTCACAACATTTTCATTTAGTCTTTACCTTTTTCAATATTTAAGTTCAATTTATAATCATGCCCTGCCCTGCCTCAGGGCAGGACAGGGCAGGGCAGGGCAAAAAAATTTGCCCTGTGATGGTCTCTGAATCAAACTCATATTAATAGAATAGTTTTATGTTTGGCATAAAGCTTTCATTATTGTTTTCGCAGATTTACCAAAGTGCTTGGTATGACTCAAATTTAGACTTATTTCAGATAAAAGTTTGTATATAGTTATACGAGCTTAGTCATCCTTGGCAACATAACACCCAAATTTGAGGTTTGCATATCTCGGAGTTTTCAGCTTGTTTAGTTATGATTTTGCATTGTATACAAGTCTCTATTGTCTCTAGATGCCATGAAGAGATCAATACCCCAGTCTTTTTGTTCAAAGGGATTATTAAACAAAAGCTAATTAGCATTAGCGACGTGACTGAATACTATTTCACTATCAGTGAAATGTTAAATGCTCTGATAAAAAATTGGAAAGTTCGAAATCGAGTTTCAAGAGTTCATGCTAATAGCAGAAGTCTCTGGAATAATAAGAAGACAAAATAAGCTTAACGTACGATAAGAACCATAACACTTTCGATTGTGATAAAAAATGTTAGACTACCCATGTCGCGCGTTTCTTCTCAATACCGTCGGTATACCGCGGTAGCCCTAAAATTGGCGGTGTACCGACGGTATAGCGCCGGTAGTGCTCACGTAATCCGGTTCCATACAAATAATTATAGAGAGTACTTCCTGCTCAGATTCGAATCTTGTTTTAAAAAGAGTTGAAAATTAGGTAGAAAAAAATTATCTTACAATTTATTTCTATAAGAATAATTTTTACAGCACCATCTATAATGAAAAATTTATCTCAGTGCTGGGACCGATTTGGACTCTGTGGCTGGTATAGGTGGCTCAGGCGCATCGACAATACAGGGTACCACCGAATTGATCGAAATTTTGTTGGTTTTAACAGACTTAAAAAATATTCAACTGTTTTAATACACTGAAACATAATGCACTAGGTTCCGAAAAAACCGCCGGTAGAGCGCCCATTATACCGAACGGTCAACCGGTGGTCTACCGGCGGTTATTTTCCGGTTCGAATCGCATGAGTATCTAGTTTGTATTTGAGCTAAAAATGCTCACTTCGTCAAAAAACAAACAAAACAAAACAATATTTATGCATTCATCTTCTACACGAAATTATATGTTAAGATTTAAAACTGAAGAACAAACAGATGGGGTCGTTTTATTTTTCGAATACAAAGGGAATAAATAGTAATAGTTATTCCAAATTTTAGTGATAGAAACCCAAAACACAAAAGAAACAAAGATCTGAAAGCACTTAAAAATACGAGATGTAAAACAATCTAAAGAGTCAAAACGATTAGTTTCAGAGGCCATTGAAAATAATTGCTTAATATTAGAATTACATTGTTGTTGTGGTACTAGATAATTATTTAAGGGGTGAAAAAAAGAAAGAAAGATTTCAGATAAGATAAAAAAAAAAAATTTTTAATTGTTGTTTTATGTAGATCTTTATTAGCCTATCTTTTCCTATTATTTTAATATAATTCATTTGATTTGATGAATCCATTCTAATAGATTATTATAATTTATTTCTTTAACTTTTCGTTTTTATTTAGGCATCTAACGAGTTAAGAATGAATGCATTAAGTAGTGTTCAATATGCTGAATTTTGTCTTCCGAGTTGTCACCGTGGTTACAATAATGCAAATCATATTGGTAAAAAACTTGTGCCTTTTCTTAGCACATATATGCCTCATTTACAAACATTACGTCTCTGGCGACCAGATGATTTTCTTTTCACAACTAGTAAGTTTATTTTGAACAAGCATAACTAGTTACAAGAAAATCTCTTATTCATTTATGATACATATTATTCTTAGCTTCGTTTTCTTTACTTTCATTTTTATTTTGCCTTTTATTAATCATAT
>OENM01001819.1:0-19771 GCA_900239745.1 Rotaria magnacalcarata | reverse complement strand
AATTAATATTCTTCAGTACCCAAATCTTCGTCGATTGACTATTCGTCGAACTACTACATCTCAAGTGAATGCCATTCAAGCAAACAATTTTCCTTATCTGGAATATCTTACTCTTTCTGCAACGGAAAATATCAGCTTCAATATTCTCTGTCAGTTCAAATTACTTCGTTCGTGTGGCTTAGGATCAATTCAAATCGACGATCAAGATATTTGTTCGTCGTCATCGATTCGATCGTTGATTCTTCAAAAATGCGATCCGTCGAAATTGCTTCATTTACTGCATCATCTTCCTCAGCTGATTCTTTTCAAAGTGAACTTTATTTGGACTGAAACTTCCGTTCAACAGTTCGATTTTACAGTCGATTTTGTCCATCAGAATCTGAGATCATTATACGTTTCCATGTTCAATGATGATTTTTCGGGAGAAGCGATTGATACCGATCGATGTGCCGTTGTTACCACATTATTCGCTAGTTTATCACTTGACCAACGTATTCGGTGTCATTTACAGCTGTTTGGCATGTCCAACTTCAATTTTGAGCAACTTCAACGGGCTCTACGCAGATTAAATTCGTGTCGCTTGTCATGTTTTCTCATCTATCACCTTCGATGGCATTCATTGCCAGATATCGATCATATTCGACAATTGTCATTATTCAATAAAATTCGACCAAGTCCTTGTAATGCTAACAACCTTCATACATACCGCTTAACATGGACGAATGTTCATTAAAATTTTTAAAATAAAATCGATGGCGGTGACTGAATTCACACATTTGACGTCATACAAGAGTTACGTGGCGGGGTGTGGGTGTGAGTGCGAATGGCCCCTTTGAAACCCACTCCCTGTCACAGCGTTACGTTTGGACAAGCCGATATATAGAGTATTATCTTGTTCAAAGTCTATACTGTAAGGTAAACTATTATGAAGAAATGTAACCCAATAGGCATAAAACAACAACTTTTAGAACATTGTCTATAGCAGCTACATCGTGTTTCACATTTTTAATTTAGCAAGGGATTGCGCTAACAGCTTTTGATGTATACTGGTTGCTCTTGAATTTCTCCTGTGAATAAGTAAATAATGTTATCGGTTTGAGTTGGTAATATAAAAACTACGATAAGTTACCAGAACTCTATTGCATCTCCATTGATTAGGTGACTTGAGTGTAAATGTGTGCAGGGTAAGTTGTTTTTCATATTGTGTACTTTGATTGAGCAAAAAGTTCTGTTATGACCTTATCGTATAATACTTGAACCCTTATCCTATCTTAATATGTAAAACTTCTATACCTACTTTTTCATACGAGGGTGTGATTGTGGCTGTGGGTGATCAAACAAGGAAAACTCACACCCAAATACTTGCATCCAATGTTGAATTTATCTCTGAAAGAATTGTTATCGGTTGTAAATGTTCGTAGTCAAAGATGAATTGTTCAAGGTAGAGATAAAACTCATTTTGTTTCTGAAATATGTACAAATAAACAACTGATTACTCTGATGAATTTTCACTTATATAGATACATTCGTTTGTGAACATGGACTCATCAAATGTTAATGTGAGTTCATCTAATTGATGTTCAATAAGATAAAATAATTTTCGAACTACTGGTTCAATTGATTCACATCAAATAAGAATAAGAAATTTAAGATTTGGAAAATTAAGAATATTATGATTAAATAATCATTCATAAATAAGATCAGAAACAATTGAATTTGTTTCATCAAAACGAATACGTTGAATAGGAAAAAGAAAGAGATGGTGATTTCAAAATTAATAAAAATAAAGTCGAACATTTATTACAAGGTAAATCTGACGTGATTCGAAGACCAGTGTTCAGTCGATTATGATTTATAGAAATGATTGAACTCACAAGAGAATTGAAACGACTATGTAATGATCAAAAAGACGTTAACATATCAAACCATGATAGATAAGAAAGAATATAATGAAGAATTTCATTTTGTAATGTTTCTATACTAGTTCTGGGAATCATTTTATCTAAAGAAGAAAGTTATTTTATGCTGAGGGTGTGGGTGTTGTACAGATTCAACCCCACACCCTCAAGATATTGCTTTTCAGTCCGAGATCAATACTTCGCGGCGATAGAAGATGGCTCATTTCTGCCGACGCCACCCGACGACGTTTTTATCCAACATGTAGACGAGCCAAAATTTAAAGTAAATGATCTGCAGGAGGACGTGGCTAAACACCATGCACAACAGACACTAAATGTCATCGGTGATGCATTTACTAGGTCGTTGTTGGGATAGTCCCAATTCGTGCTGACTGTAAAATTTGAACAAGTGTTTATAGCTAAAACACGAATTTACATCTTGACAGCACAAAAGAGAAGAGAAAAGGGCACGATTACCTGTCGTCGTTGTCGTTGTCGTCGTCGCTGTTGTTGTTGTTGTCGTGGCCGTTGTTGTTGTGGTAGTAACCGTTGTAACCGTAGTTGTCGTGGTAGTCGTCGATATATCTGTATAAACTTAGCCATTTTTCTATTATTAAATATTCGTTTGCGCTTGTTCAATGACGCATGAAAACGCAGTTTGATATGAAGCAAATTGACATGCGATTAAAAATATTTAGAAACGCTTTCGGATGCAGTTTTTCTATACAATGCGTTTAGCCGCAATCAGAAGGGAAAATTAACCTGGGTGTTGGTGTGTCTACAAATCAGTTCACCCACACCCTAACTGTCCTCTGTCGTTTGGTATGTTGCATGAAAAGAGTCTCTGATTTCTAATAATCAAATTTTTATGAATATGTATGAAAAATCTATCCCTATTGTTGGTCAAATTAGAATGACGGTAGTCCTAGTCAAATAGGACTAACTCCACTATAGAGAGCTCTATTGGGAAAAAAATTTGGATTTAGAGGTTTCAAACTTTGTGTTTTTGAATGTAAGCATAAATTTTGAAATAAAAATCTATCGAGTGCTTCGAATGCTTGATGCTCTCACAGACCCTTCCTTAAGCTTTTGATCTGAAGAGTGATCTGTAGGGAAAAAATTCTTTTGAGAGCATAAGGACCCTTCAACACTCATCAGTGTCAGAGTTGGTAATGATGTTTGAAGATTTATTTGGTTTTCCATCAGATCCACACAATAACAGTAAAGACGATGCATTTTATGTTTTCTCTCTGCATCCTCAAGGTTTAAAAGCAATCTCATCATACCAGTCGTTGTAGTCACTGTTTGCTCGTTGAATTTAGAAACGATCACATATACACTAACAGTCATGACTGCAAAGGCACATGCTATAATTATCGGCAGCATGAAAATGTGTATCCGGCATGGTTTCGCTTTAATCGTTGTAAGATCTTTTGCCAATCTCCTAAAATAGACAATATAATGTAAAGGTAGAAAATTATATCTCAGAAATCCTTTGGCATGCTTAGTCAATATATAAATATAGACTTCTCTGCCAATTTTAACTCCCACTCTCCCACAATATCCTTAGTACAGAAGCCTTTTGGCACAGTTTCACTAACGTTTCAGGCGAAGATTGATGATTCATAGACGGTGTAAGTATTCGAGGTGAATGAACAAGCGAAGATAAAGGATGATGCTTCTGCTGCTGATTTTCAACCTGTAGTTTGACCTAAACAAAAGATTTTATTTTCGAGTCGTTCTTCGGAAGATGATTGTGATGAATATTTTGATAATATATCGATAGCTGTACATACCTGGGATATATGCTCAAATAGTGTGCTGTTTGGGGAATGAAGCATGTGTACAAGTTAAAGAATATGTATTGAAAATATTCTGAGCTTTTACACTACTTGATAAACAAACAGATTCAATAATATTTGAGTTTTCTGCCTTCTTAGTTATTCTTCTTCGTCGTATGGCTACAATACTTTTTTTTTATTGTTTAGTTATATATTTACGGTAATAGAGGCCATGCCAATACCACAGACGAAAGTTTGTATGCTTCCGATGTTTGAATTAACCTTGGAACTCAAAACTGCTACAGAAAATGCATTACTGGTGATTATTATTCAAATGAATCGAAAGGTATATATTTCATGGGGAAAAAATTATAAGCAGATTCAAGGTTTCTATTAAAGATGGATGTGAACAATGACACTCTGTTCTATTTTTTTTTCTGTATCGAGCATTGTTAACAGTGTCATGCACGTCATAGAACGGGGTTACATGTCAACAGCCACCTCTCGTTGATTTATTGAAAACTTGCATTATTGAAATCGATTGGTAGGAATACAAAGAAAAAACAATATAAGAAAAAAATAATTAAGAAAGCTTCAGGTAGGCAATGCAATATGAGATTGTAAGAAACTCGTGTAATAGGTTTCTGTTCATGTGATGAAGTATATGACATCATATCATATCATTCCTTCAATTCTTCTACATCACACCATTTCATGACTCAATTGGAATTTCCCCATCATACCACGCTAGTGACGCTATCGGAATGCTTCATTGTAATTGTACATATAAATACGCATGTATTGTTCTAGTGTTCTGTGTGTATATGCTTTAAGCTTTATTCAGTATAATTGTTTCACGTATTGTGTGTTAATAAACGTACTCACGCATAGTAAGTAATTATAATATTTTATAGCTAGCAAGGTCACAATACAAACAGTTTCAATCCACAACTAGAGACGTCTCTCTCAATACAGTTTGAATGATGTTCACCTGGGTGCAGGTATTCTCCGTGGTATTGGCGTTTATTCAGGATAAGTAGAGAGAGAGTTCTAAAGTAATTCAAGCACCCTTGAATGTATGTGGGTGGATAATTGAATACGATTGAATCAACACCGATCGGCACCAAACCAAAAGCCTTGTGTGATGAGAGTGAGTCAGAAACATCTAACAGTTGATGCAAAATTTGAAACTCCATGCAGGACTTGCACATCGGTATATACAGGTCTAAATTTTGTACTGAATAATTTATATCCACACGCACAGTGCAGACTAATATTTTTGCCTTATTCTATTTGGCGGTTGCGTGGTGCATTTTTTTCTCGTTTGTTTTACAGTTCGAACTTCATTGTTTCAATCAGCTCGTCACATATTTGTTTTAAATCTTCAATTTATTTTATTTCGATTTTGATTTTACGATGTACATCATTTGATTGCTTACATTACTCTTCTTTGACTTGAAACTTTATCTAGCGGTATGGAGAGAACGAGAAAATACATTGTCCGATATCACAGACTATTCTATGTTTTACTAGCTGCCATATTTTGGCGCCTTTAATGATCAGGATCTCTCTGTTTTCAGTCATCTCGTTTATTTTCTCGTGCAAATCAATATTTGATGCGTCGAAAAAAAGAAATACTTTTTTTCAATTCGCGGAGCATAGTGCAAGAAAGTTGTTAAAAATTATTGAGTGTGGGTGAAAGAAGAACTAGAGAATGCAGAGTGTTCGTCAAGATCGGGTAAACATATAAAAAGAGAATAAAAATAAAATAGAAAAGTGGACTTACACTTACGGTGGACAAAAAACTTGATGTCTAACAACGAAATAATTCATGCTATATTGCATGATAAGTCATGAAAGAACGCATCATTTCTAACTCACATTGATGGTAGCAGTTGGTCTACTATTTTGTTTTTTGTCACAGTTTATCTTTTGATTTAAGAAGCACTCGGTTGTATCTTCACGGCTGAGAAATTTCATGAAGACTTTCTCAACTACGACGAAAGAACAGCACAAGTTTTTCTTTCATTATAACACAAAGCAAAGATCGCCTTGTCGAGCCACTATCGAAATCAAAACAGCAACAGAAAAAAAACGAACAATAAAGTGTGTGTACTCAATTGCTACTTGTTTGTTCACCAATGAAGTCGAAAGAAGACAATATCGACTGCCCAAATCTTAAGCAAAAGGAAAACGATATTCTATGATAAATACCATTTGCGTGTGGAACTAGCAGAATATTTCCACACTCCCAGAATACTACAATAACAGTTCAATAAACTTTCAAATCAAAATAATTTTCAGAAGCTAGAAGAGAAAGGATTTTTTCTTAATTCATAGCTTCCTACTCAAATTCGAAATAGTAGACGATATCTGTTTTACTCATTCTATGAATCAACTTGATATTATTTGCCAAGAACATATCATAATACAAATATTTGTTATCTGCAACCATTAGTCATTCAAGAATGACCTTTCAATAACACTGAAGCCTTGCCAATGGTTCCTTGTTTTTTTTCTCGTTCATTCACGACACTTACTAGCAAGGAAATTGTGCATTGATTTCTTTAGCAGTAAATATCAAAAATACGATCTCCTGCTTTTCATTAGTAAGTTGTTTCATTTATATAGAAATTCGATTTTTATTCACGTAGAGATTAAAACTGAGTTCAATGAACCGTTTCCTTTTCGCCTTAGAATGCATTTGACAACTATCAAATTCATCATTAGAAAGTGAAATATGATAAGCAGAGAACGAATCCTCAATCAAAAAACTAGGTGTGGGTGTAAATGAAGAGGGGGTGCACACCACACCCACACCATTAATTCGGTTGCGATAAAGAATTTTTGATGATGCAACCGTCGGTGGTTACACGTGCATGTTGATGTTTGAGACAGAGTGGAAAATGAAATGAAATTAGAAACAGTACTTTCAGTCATCACAACTGGGAAAATATTTCGAAGTTCCCTGAAAAATGAAATATATCTGAGTATTTATCATAGGAAACAGGTCTATATAAATTGATCAAGAATTCTATAATAAAAGAATTTTTTTTTGGTGGAACTCACATATATTTTCGAAGAAAATGTTCAGTGTAAGTTTAAAAGCGAAATTTTTGCGGCTCCCCCTTCCCCATGACAGATATTAATGAGTTCTAAATTGTGCTACACTAGGAACTTGACTAATTAGGCTGCTGCTACTTCTTGTTTTTTAGATTACATGCTATACGAAAAAAGTCATGTTTGCCCATCACAGACCAAAGCAACTAGTCTCTGTCATTGCTAAAGATACCAGCTAACAACTTACTATGGGGAAAAATGGATTCATTTTTCAATAACTGAATAATCTTCGTTTCTTTTCTTTATATCGTACTATTTCGAAAAAATAAACGTTCATTTCACCGTTAGACTTGGATTCGACCGGTGGTCCAAAAGAAAAAACGTTTCTTTGATTCATTTGCTCGCTCATACATAGTCAACTTGACTTATAGGATAATGCATCTTTGTTTCCTCTGACGATATCAGGCAATTAGATGAAAGAAATATGCGTATATAAATAATCACATTTCTGAGTTACAAAAGACACATACAGAAATGAAAATAAACAGGGAGCATTCAACGATTCAATTGGATAATTTACCTGATGAAATTCTTATTATGATTTTAAAAAAGATGTCCCAAACTGATGTACTCTATTCTTTGATAGATGTTAATCAACGACTTAATGCGATTGCACATGATCCTATTTTTACTAATCATTTAACCTTACGGGAATTTATCTCGAATGATTCCATCAATCCATCAACTGACTCAATGTTTGATCGATTTTGTTCGCACATTTTACCCAAAATTAACGATAAAATCAAATGGCTTGATCTTGACTCATCATGTATGGAACGTATCCTTCGAGCTACTAATTATCCTAGTCTATATGGACTTACTCTATATAATATGAACGTAGAAATATCTATGCACTACGCAACTGGTAAGATCTATTATTTCAATAGTTTTTATTCAGAATAAATAAGAAGTTTATAGAAAGAAAAAATTGCCATCATCGTTTCTTTGAATCTAACATGCGAAACTTTGTATTTATTTTTAGATGAAACTATTTTAAGTAATCTATTTCAAAATCAAATTCTATCACTTACTATTCATCTGAGAGAAGCGGAAGAAGAATTTTATGCAGCCTCGTTGAATGCAGTTATATTTATGGATATTATTAATACGTTCACCAACCTACAAAATTTAAATTTCTGTCCATCTTCAATTTCGAATTCAGCGTTATCATTTAATACTTATATTCTAAGAATGACTTCTTCAACTCTCTTAGAACTACATATCCGTGTGACAGATTTCAACGATTGTCTTTATTTACTTGATGGACGTTTCAGTCAACTTCGTAGGTTGTATGTTAATATTTCTTCCGTTTACACGTTATCATTCCGAACCGAAAATACGGTAGACTAATTTTGATTTTTATCTAATTTATCCGAATGAAAAAATGGGATGTGTTCTCTTTTCTAGGAGAATCTGCCTAATTTAAAATGCTTTTCACTGAATTGCAAAAACACGTTATATTATTATGATGAATTAATTGTTCCACTTCTAAACCGAATGATCAATCTAGAAGAACTTGGTTTATATATAATAGTTAGTATCAGGAACACATTCGTTGATGGCAATGATTTGAAAAACAAAATTATCAATAAAATGTCACGATTGAATAAATTTCACTTTAACATTCGTTCAACTATTGCTCTTCGGAATCAAGTTAACTTACAATCAAATGAAGATATTCAATATACATTCAAAGATTTTCGTGATAATCATATTATTTCTTGTGTTGATTATTTTTCAGAGACTCGACAAGGTCAATCTCATATCTATTCATATCCTTATACATTGGACAATTATCATAGAATAACTAATACTTTTCCAGGCGGATTATTTAAATATGTCTCTAAAATATCATTATATGATGAACGACCTTTTGAACACGAATTTTTTCTTCGAATTGCTCAATCATTTCCATTGGTAAAAGATTTAACTTTGGTTAATGTGAAACCTCAAAATGATAAACGAACTGATGGCAACCAAAATTTGCCAATCATTGAATATGCTCATCTTACCACGCTTGATCTTACTAAATCTCATTTCGATTATTTCGAACAATTTCTACTTGATACAAAAACGACTTTGTCAAGAAATGTTGATCTTTCTGTGGTTTATCAAGCACTGAGAAAAGTAACACAAAAATTTGAAAGCAATGCTACACGAAGCAATTGTTCGAAATTGAGTGGTTTAGCTATTGTTGGCCAACATCGAATTCCTAAATATGTACAAAAATATTTTCCTCATACAGAAATATCCATTTGTTAATTTTTATCAAATATTGTTTAAATAAAATGTGTTCAAAACGAAATCATTATGAAATGAATGAGAAAAAATACTTTCAAAAATCTGAATTGATAGCAAAGAAAATATGTACTATCATAGTCAGGAAGAATTATTTGAATCCAACGAATGCCATAAATTATATTATTATCTATTGAATTAATAGATAATATATCATTTACATTTTGTCCATTCATTTTCTATATTATACTTTATTTATCTTTCGTAAGAATTGAGTAAGATGTTTATTTTTATGATGTTCGAATTTACAGGGAAATTGAAAGAAAATGGCACTCAGATAAAAACTGTATAAGTCGTGAATTCAAGTTTATTTTTTTCGAACTTCAAAAAAATAGGATTTAAAAAAAGAAGCTTTCAATCTTCTACTATCAAGTTTGTTTTAATAATCGTTTTGAATATCAATCTTCTAAATTTGTGATTTAAATCAAAATATTATATTTCACATCATCTTGGTCATTGTATGAAAGAAAGCGACACAAAACCATGATCGTATTTTCCAATCTTTTTATTTTCTCATCAATATAAACATGAACCCATTTTCATATAGACAGTTCTATTGTATTTATAACTTCTTCTTTGTAGTGAGGATGTAATATATCTAGGTCTTTCGAATTCGATATGATTTTGAATTTGAGATTTAGTCTCAAAGTTATTTTAATTCTAATATAAGTCTAATGATAAAGCTGTGGGTTTGTTGTTTATCTACTTTGCAAATAAGCAATTGATTCAATTCATATGATTTCGATAATTTATGAAGTTTTATGATAACTTTTATCACTTCCAGTAAGATATCGATATTGCATTCGTATTTGCTGCGGTGTATTATATCATTCAC
This sequence comes from Rotaria magnacalcarata, assembly GCA_900239745.1. NCBI lineage: Eukaryota > Metazoa > Rotifera > Eurotatoria > Philodinida > Philodinidae > Rotaria > Rotaria magnacalcarata. The sequence continues at coordinate 9,839 of OENM01001819.1, read as the reverse complement.
TGAAAATAATGCATTGAGTCAATTAAAATATCGTCAATTTCATTTCAAATTCGAATATAATAAAAACTTCAAAGAAAATTCATTTTGAACAATTTTATTGATATTATTAACTTTCGACATAGACTTGTATTCTAGAGTTTTTCAGAGTGCATCCCCGATTAATTTATTCTAGTCTTACTGCTCAAAACTATCAGATTCAACTGAAACATGCAATTCGACAGTTGAAAAATATTCTTATTTTATTAAAATATAGTCCTAATTAGACAGTTCTTAGAGATTGTCTTTACACATATCGATAGAAAACCTTGGAAGGTGAGGGTGTGGGTGTGAGTGTGATCACTGGCCTCGGATTCGTCCTATATTTCCTATAATTCCTATATTTAAAAATATTCCTATTTTTCCTCCTATATTTCGATGAATTTTCCTGTATTACCTATAAAAATGAAAAATAAATAGAAAATTGCTAAAAAACGCTCTTGCTTTAGTATAATTTTCGTGTTTTTTAAAGAAATCTATTCGATAATTATTGATTCTTTTGTATTCTTAGAATTTTTTTACAGGGACTCTATTTTATTTATAATTTCTTTTCGCAATATCAAACGGGCTAAATGAAAATAGCTGACTATTTTAAGTAAAGATATTCAAACAACGTAAAATAGTCTTTATAAATAGTTGTGTGTTTTTTAAAAGCTTTTATTGTTGCCTATCGTATGCAGTTACGTAAATGGTTTCGTTCAAGCGTAACGCTGTGACCTTTTTTGTGACAGACTTTGTTTTTCATTATCTTGGAAATTGTGTGAGTTAGAAAGTTTGTTCAAACGTGATTCGATACAACTTGCCATGATATGTTTATGCCATAAAATGACCATTTTTGGATTAAGTCTCTTGGTTATAGAGATGAGTTTTGGTTGCTTGACTGTGACATGAAAAGACCCTTTTCTTCAGCGCCACTAATAAGCTGCAATTTCTTCTGCAACTATTTCTCCGAATGAAACACTTCTCGAGTTAGTTTTGTAGTGCTTTTTGACAAGGCTTTAAAACACTAAAATCGTTTCCTCCAAGCTATTTTCGCTTAGATAAAAAGTGCAAGAAAACAGCGTGACATTTTCAGTAACGCTGAGGTGCAGTTTTTTTTCACCAATTTTGAAGTACTTAACATGATCAGAGTTATTTGATTTTTATTAGTAAGTCTTTTCTTTGTAACTAATCGTTATACACAAAAACGAAATTGATACATCTGTATGGAAGCTCATAAACGGTAAATTGAGTTAGAAAGTGTATAAGAGTTTACATTGTCCTTAGCTACGAAAGTCAAAACAAAATAGGCCAGCTTGTAGAGACTGAAATTCTACAACTCACGATCTGTCATTGATATTTTTTGACATTTCTTGGTTAAAAAACTCAAAATGCGATTTTTGAAAATTTTCATACTCTGTGTGAGTGTAGGTTGATGTGAGTATAAACACAATACAAACCATTACCCACACCCTGATTTATTTTGTATTTGTTTATTAATATGTAAATAAACATATTTCGATTGAATTTAATTGTGTCTGACTCATTTAATTCAATTAAAGAAAGAATTAAAATGAAATATTAACAAAAATTTCGTGCATATGTTAAGTTAATGCAGGAAAAGTTTAAAACAAAGTTTAATTCGAATCTAAACATCGAATTTTCAATATCCTATTTTTTTTAATTTTTTACACCTTTTCCTGTATTTTTAAAAAGTTTTATCCTGTGCTAATTCCTACATTTTCAAAAACTTGCAATCCGAGGCCAGTCAGTGATCATGATACTGATATTCCCACCCACACCCACACCAACATCCAGATTGAATAATGGCTATAACGTTGAATGGAACGTCTATTAGGGCATTTTTAGACCTCATCAGAGTCTATCTCATGTAACGAATCCGAACTTCATTCAAGTATATTTTAAGTGAATGATGCCAATGCCAACATTATAATATCATACAAATAATTCAAGGAATAATGACAATGATGATAATAATAATACTTGATAAGCGATTTATTGTAGCTCTTATATGATAATTATTATTATTTTCGTCTTTTTTTTCTTTTATAAAAAAAAACATATAGAAGCTACTCAATAAAATTCTTTATCCTTTAATCCCTACTTTCGAATTCTAATATGATATACGTTCATCTATCAAATAACTTTATTTTTTATACGTTTGCTAACATCATCTATGCTTTTTAACTTTCTAATGCTCAATTATATTCAAATTTCAATCGATTCAATAGATAATTACCCGCACCCCACTATTTTGTTTCATAACGTTTGACATATTTGAAACATCATTTGTTTGTCTTGATGGAATCATGAGATTTGCTGCTTTTTCTAGAACTATCCAAGAAAATAGATACGCTCAAGCTTTTTTCTCTCTCTCATATAATTCAAATTTTCATTTTAACATACTTTCTTTTGGCAAATTGTAAGCAACATAGTCATTAAGATCAAGTCAATGACGCACAATTTCCGACAGTGATGCTCGTCGACTATGACGTAACGATATTAATGTTTCAACAACAACCTAAAAAGATCACGTCTTCCTATTCGAGTTTGTTTAATCTGCTTACTGTATGTTCATCAATTGTAAGTTGTACAAAATATATTGACCGAAAGGAAAAATATTAAAAACTCAAATAACTAATCTCGCTTTTTTTCCCTTCTTCTAATAGTTACCATTGTAAAGCAGGTTGTGAATAATGCTTTTGTTAAAGTATCTTCATGAAATTTACAAACTAGCTTATTTTCTCCATGTACTATTATTATCACCATTTAATGGTAATAACTGATTTGCAGTGGTGGATCCACCAGTTAGGCTACCCGGCGACTGCCACCCCCCTTACGAAATATTTTTCGATTTTTCCCAGCAGAAAGGAAACAGAAATGAGTTGTACTGCTTCAAATAGGCTCGATAACCGTTTTTTGACCAGCAGCGCCACCCCCCTTGAGAAAAGTGCCACCCCTTACTGATTTTCTGGATCCGCCACTGCTGATTTGAGTTTTTAAACCGCAAGTGCTGCACAAATAGTTTGAGCAGGTAAACGAGTAAATGCTGGGTCAACTGGACGTTCTACATTATTACCATAATCGAGATATACAAGTTCAACAGATGTTTCTAATACAGCAAAAATAGAACACATTAAAACAACAGAATTCGTTTTGTTTAAAGTATCATCTGCCAGAACTATAACGTTGTTATTTGAGCACGATGTCATCGATTATCAACCGAATAACGAGCTGCACAATAACTCATTTACATTGACTTGTAAAGTATTGATGGTGGATCTGTTGTTGAATAATAATCGCTATAAAAAACAAACAAATATTGAAAATTGTATTAAATAAAAATAAACAACGGTTTACTTCATGATTTGTGCACGTTTTTCAAGATCACATGTATATAGTGTATTTTGAACAAAGAAATAGGATGAACTAACAGCTATTGAAACAAGTGCTTGAAATCTTCACCAACATTGAATAATGATGTTTCAGTATCAACGATTGGAGAAGCTAAAATTCAAGTTAAAAAAGCTTTTTGCTAAGAAAAAACTTCGTTTAACTTTCGAGAAATAATCACTTGGTTTTAATGATGAGTCATCGTAGGAACTACTAATACTAATGAAAATCACCAACTGTTTTTATAAGGGTGTGAGTGTCAAGATCTTCCCTTCATCAACATCGACATTCATACCCACACCCTCAAGATGGGTATAACAAGGAGCGTTGTCTATATTTTTGTATATCTATTGACACAGAAGCATGTATTATCCTAAACCAGAAGGGATTGTTGCTATGAGTTAAATTGTATTACAATCTGTGACTATTTACAATGTTTTCACAATGACAAGTGCAGTCATATGTTTTATTGTGATCTTATCCTTTCAGTAGAGGAATGATGATTTTAACGTTGCGTTATCTTGTTTCTTAATGATTCTAATATTTGTTAGCTTAAATAATTAATACGAAGTATCTTTTGTCATTAAACTAATTAAATAAGAGCTTACTTCTAGTACTAGTAAGCTTCCATAAAGACGATGCTTAATTCAGACATGCCGATCTGTTTCTCCATACGAATGGCCACTCGGTAGCAATTTAACTGTCATAGTATTTAGAGTCTTTCGAAGGTGAAGTTTGAAAAGATGAGACACATTTTCTTGTAATGCAGCAATGTTCATATTCTTTTTATGTTATACTAAGGATGATACAGAATCGAACATCTACTTAGTACTCATCTATAAAAAAAAGTAATAAAAAATTTCTTTAAATTCTTCTGCTAATGCCTTTTAGTTGTGAAAAACACATAAGCATATCATTTAATATCTTTCTATAGGTTTACATTTTTAGTCTACTTTTTGAAATATAAAATAATATTCTTTGAAGTATTCGAGACAAAGTTAAAACTCTGTTTTTTGTTTTCTTCAACTATACCCAATGATTTTTTTTCGATTAAGAGTAATATGCTCGTGACTCTTGATATTTTCCTTTGTTTTCTATTTTTCTATTTGTATAAATGATTTTCTTGATTTGAAATGTTATTTTTATAGCAAATCACAACAAATTTGAAACTTAATAACGAAAATCAATTGCACTATTTCTTCTTTCACAATCTATTATACTATAATCATGATTTGGTCTTCTCTATGAAGGCAATGATACACATACTGTTATCTTGAAAAACAAAATAGAAAAATCTGCATAATTCTTAAAAGTTTTGCAAAGATCATCATGTTTATATGCAGCTGTTATACTGTCTTTTGAATATATATTGAGTTTTATATTTTCGCTCGAAATAAACGAGGCAAGTTCATTGAAATTTATCGGTAATTCAAGTTTCAAAAATACCCCTTTTTGGCTTTAGATCTGTTACAGGAGATCAACTTGTAGTATATATATATATATATATAGGGCAATATTTTCTAGCAGTCAATGACATTATTCTTATATTTACTTTATATATACGCCCTGTTGAAAATATTTTTTAATCATTTGAATGCTTTTCCATGAAAAAAATGAAAATCTAGACTAAAATGAGAAAAGTTTAAAGAATTCACTATTAGAATCATTTTCTATGATATATTGTTCCTTCTAATGATCTTTAATGAAATATAATGCCTTTATCCAATTTATACAGTCTAATTTTGTTAAGCCACCTTATTTCAATAAGTTTATCAATATTATTCTCATCTTTATATACAATACTAAAAATAAGGTACTAATTATCTATTAAAAATAATAGACAAAAAAACACTTTTTTGTGAGCTGTGAATAGTCGTCGTGTGACTTGTCGAGAGACCTGGAGACCAAATCTATAACTTGTTGTGCACATTTCTGGTTTATATCATATAAATTTAGAAAACTTTCATTTTGTTTTTGTCAAATCAAAAACTTACTTCTTATTTAGAAAAGAGAAAACATCATAAAGTAAATAAAGTTAATTTCATATCATATACATTGAAAACAATTTTTTTATTGAGTTAGTTTTATGTGACATTTATCATACTTTGACATATTTGTTTCCTATTTTACTTTTAAAATGATTGTTCTGTGAGACTCATTATTGTTCAAATAGTAGCATGAGCTAATCAATATTAATTATTATGAGATTGAATCTTCGTGATTTATATCCTATTACTTATCGTTTTATTTTTAATAAGAAAATGAAAAAGAAATATTTATACAAACTAATCCTATTTAAGGATATTTACAGCTGCTATTTGAAAAGAAAATATCCAATTAAATTCGATAAAAATTAAAACAGATCATTTGTTTTCTCTATCAATTATATCGATTATATTTATTAATGAAAAATAAGCAGTACAAGATCAAAACAAAATAACAAGAAAAGGAAAATACAATAATAAGGAAACAAAAATCTGACCAGTTAATTGTCCATGAGTTACATGAATCACCTGTATTATTTTGTACATCAGAACAATATTTTAATACGACGCTTGACAGGTTCAAAATCTGATGAATTCGATACATTTTCGATTAAATTTATTAGATCATTATAATATTCATTGTTCTGTTTTAGATTAAGCCAAAATTTGTAAAATCCAGCAACTCTTTCTAGAAGAGGTAAATGTTTCAATAACTTGAATTCATTTGCAATTTTATAATCCTTCATATACATTACAACGTTTAATGCACATTGTAGATCAAAAGTTCTTTCGTAATTATAGTTAATATAATCTGTTGTGGCGGTTAATTCTTGTAAATAGGATTTCAAAAATTGTAGACCACCAAATGAAACAACACCTGCAATTTCTAATTCTATTGTATTTTCATTATCTTCAAGTGTTGTAGCAAAACCAAAATCGATCAATTTTAAATGATTACATGTTTTATTGACCATCAAGTTTTCTGGACGTATATCTCGATGAATGATACGACATTTATGTAAATATTCAATGATGCTAATAAGTTGTTCTGCCTGAGGTACTTTTATTGATTTTAAAGGTTTCAAAAAATTTTCAAATAATATAAATTTACCTAGAAAGAAAAACAAAAACTATTATGAATCAGAATAAATATTATTTGAATGATGCTAAAAAAAATATCGAACAAAAAACAAAATATTTCTTATTATTTTAATAAATAAGAGTTTAATTTAAATTAGATGACTTCTTTTGATTATTTAATGATTTAACACGATTCATAATTTAGACTAGAGTTTTTCTTTTGAAACTTCAAAATTGTTTTGTTTAATAACAATTAGAAAATTTTATCTTAGAATTATTTTCATTTTTAAAATAAAAAAGAAACATCTTTCAAGATATAATTAATAATAATCGAAGAGCATTCTAATAAACTTTTAATAATAAACGTTTTCTAATTTTCATTGATTTATTTTCGATTAATCTATAGATTTGAATTATTATAAATTTTCATTTAATATAAATTAAGAATTTTTCTATGTTAAACAATTGATTATTGTCATGATAGAATGATATTAAATATTAATTCTTATTGATTTAACTTTATATTTAAATTCATTTACTTAACATATAAACTAAATAAAACTAATCAATCAGCTATTATCTAACTTATTATTATTTTTCTTTTTCAACAGGTTTATATAAATATATATATCGATTTTCTGAATTGATGCTTTTATTAGAATAAATCTGATAAATTTCATTTAATTCAAGTTTAATACATTAAACAAAACAATCTTTTATTTCAATCTAAATTTCTCCAAATGCTTAAAAAATATTCGAGAAAATCTTTGTTCATTAATTTATACTAGGATTTTTCTATTACTTATTGAAAATTTCTAATGAATTACTTGATCTACATTCATAAATAAAATTAAAATATTCTCTACTCTTAAAAAACAAAGAATCATTTCATTCATTTGAAGAATAAATAAATTCAACATGTTTTCTTCTTTTTAATCTAATTTAACCTTCAACAACTTATGCATATAAATACTATTATGAAGAAAAAAGATAAATTTTATTCATTAAATTAGAATTTCAATAAGAGTCCTTTCATTTGGAATTTTATAGCTGTTTATATATAAATAACTCTAAACTTCTGTAGTTTCTTTTTTCTCTTAATTATTTGTGTTCATAAAAATCTTTAAAAAAACTCGAATATTAGAAAATGTCGTTGTCAATTATTTTTAAAATTTAGATCGTTTTTTCTTCAAATTCATTTTCTACGGAACCAATAAAAAGAAAAAACATATTCCACGTTAGATTTTGTTCTTAAAAAAAATAATCTTTTGATTATTCATTTATTCTATATGTACTTGTTTTTCTTTTATTCTAACTCTCATTCAAATAAATTCTATTCAAATCTCTCTTTCATTGTAGTTCTCAAAATTCTTCCAAAAATCAATCGAAATGTTTTATATTCTCTATTTTTAGTAGATTCTCAATTCATTGAATAAATTCTAAACACCAATCAATTTTTCAGCAGAAAAATGTTACCTTCAAGTGATGCTTCTTCGATATTTGAAAAAAATAATTTCAAGTTATTTGTATCATTCAAATTTTTTAATTCTAGGAATATATTAATTTCATTCATAAACATGTCGCAATAGTCTTCACTTTTGCAAATTTTCATTACACGAGATTGTCGATCACTAAGTGATTCATTATAGTTGTTATGAACCAACAGGTAAACCATTGAAGTAAGACCGCATCCTAATCTTGTTCTTATATAATATTGATCGCCAAATAAATTATCACCGGGATTTATGTTTAACATGTTATATTCATAAAAACCAGCATTCATGGTTAAAAATTTAATCAATATTTTCATTGTATCGTTATTAAGATGTCTTCGTCTTAATTGTTCGTTTGATATTTGTTTATTAACAGCTGATGACGAGGAGGAAGACGATGTTGATTTCGATGGCATATAAAACATTTCTAATTTATCACTTTGGTAAAAATTATAATTACAGGAAGACGAATTTCGTTCTTTTACAACATAGTAAAATCTTATATGTTGAAGATTCGTTATAAAGCCATAGATTTTTTGACGATTTTGTAGTTTTAATACATCAGTCAAATAACTGCACAATTGTCCGATGTGTTTGAATGCATCAATAGATTCATTTGATGACTTTACTTCACCAAGACAAACCACAAAATCTTGTAAAGATCCATATTCATCACGAATATTAATATTAATATTTTTATATGTAAAAGTACAATCAGGACTTGTATTTTGCATGAGATATTTATGATGAGTTGTATTCAGATATTTTAATGATGATAAATTTTTAAATTTATCATTTTTGTCAAATAATTTATGTATTGAATCCTCCAATACAACTTGCATATTGTTTTCTAATATAATTCTATCTAAAACCGATGAATAAAAACACTCTTCAAAAATGTTGATCATATCATCGTTAATATTATCGTTATCATTTAATAACGATTCAATATCGAATCGATATAAATCTTTTCTTACAATCGAATTGTAATAAGACGCATTATCTAATGCTGAAGAATGATTTTGACTAGAGGTTGACGTTTGTTGTTCGTCTTGTGACTTCAGTCGTTTTTGTGCGTCATTTTCTTCAACGTGTTCTCGTTTTTCTCTTTCAAGTTCCAATCGTTTTGTTTCTTCTTTTTGTCTTTCCAATTTGATCTCTTCTGTTTTATGTCTTGCTTCTTCTGCTTGATGATTTTGTACTGTGATAAATGCATCTATTTCTTTTTGTTGAAATTTTAATTCTTTTGCTTTACGATTTTGTTCTGCGATAAATGCATCTATTATTTTTTGTTGCAGTCGTGCTTCTTCTGTTTTATATTTTTCTTCTTGGAGTTGTATCAGTAGTGGTAATAAATCTTTTGGAATATTAAACTGTTGATTCATTAATCTTCTAATCGAGTAGTCGTGATTCGAAGTTTATCTATAACAAACGAAAAAGTTTCCTATGATAGAAATATCAAAATTATTATGAATATCGATAAGAACTCGATTTATATATTTTTTTAGAAACAAAAACATCATTGTGTAACATAGGCATATCATCAATACCTTCGATGCAGAAAATACGAAAGAGGGCGCCCGATGATGGTTATAATATATAATCAATATTTTTTTATAGAATAGATCTTGAAATCGAAGCTGGAATATTATCATTTTAAAAATTCGTAGTATTATCTCGATTCTTTTTTTCGCAAAATACTCGAGATTTAATTGATTACATTATCCATCTATTTTATTATACTCCCAGGTCATTATTGGTAAGTCGGATCTTGTCGGACGGGTTATAATTCCGATATAACACGGTGACCGGATTCGGTCGGTTAATTTCTGGTGAATTCCGATTATTTTCT
>OENM01001818.1:5577-25993 GCA_900239745.1 Rotaria magnacalcarata | reverse complement strand
GGGGGGGGTCCAAATTTCTACCCTATATACTTCAACACTCGTTTCAGATCGTGTTTCACAATAATGAATGCGACATGGAATTTTGAAATCAAAGTTTTTACTTTAAAAATTAATCTCCAATATTAATGATTTATATATAGATTCCTCAGAAGTTTCATGATACACTTAGTTATTGATTCGAAATATCTTTAATTAAGAACGTCACATTTCTCAGTATTGCCATTGATAAGTACTTTAAAACTCTTTTTTTTACTTAACTGAAACTGTTGACATATGGATTAATATATGGTAGGCACCAATTATTTTAATGATTGACTACAAAAAATTAATGATTTGAATGAACACAGATGTAAATGCATAAGAAAAAAAATACAGAAATTCTCATCTATCGGTTACTCATAAATTCATGAATATAGGTCAACAAGCCAAATTACAATCAACTCTCTTATGTCCTTCAATAATCGATATCGATCGCATCAACATTTTTGTTGAAATCATCACCAACGTACCATAGACTATTTTGCAGCCAATCACTTTTACCTGCCCCTTTCGATTTGAATAACATCATTTGATGTCCAGGTGCGACCAGAATCGCAGAGATCTAAGTCATGAACAACGAATATCATGTGCATAAAGAAAATATTGACTAATGACTCTGTACCTTGTTCTTCCAGTTATCTCGACTGGTCGGCTCTTTGTGACCTGAATTATTGAAACATTGCGCTTCATGTTCTCTTGGACAACCGTCGTCTAAATCAGCGAATTGCAATATTTTTCTTTTGTTAATAAAACAAAAGGTCTCATGACTCAAGCTTATGCGCTTACGTTAGTTGTTCTACAAATATCTATATCGTACTCTTTTTGAGAATTCGATTCATGAAATACAAATCAGATAGCATTACAACTTACCAACACAAACACATCCAGTGAGACCCTGCTGCGTTGTATCGAAAGGTAATAATCCATGAATGGCCTGATCAATATTGGGTTTACTTTCAGATATCACATATTTATTTTTATATACTTTAATCATTGCTGAAGCAAGATTAAGATCGCCGAAAGTAACAATAATTTGATCATAACCTGTAAAATTATTATTGTCATTGTTTAATGAAAGTGGATAATGATTGCCGATTTTCTATACAAATAAAAAAGTTATTAGCGCAATCCCTGCAGGATTAAAAATGTGAAACACGATAAAGCTCGTTGTCTGGCATCCGTCTACCACGGTCTGTGATGACCTGTGGAGCTTCTCTGTCACGGTCTGTATCTGTATTATGGTGTATGAAGTTTCTAGACACCATCACAGACAATGACAGAGAATTCACAGACCATCACAGACCGTGACAGAGAATTCACAGGCCGTCACAGACCGTGACAGAGAATTCACAGACCATCACAGACCGGGACAGAGATCTCAGAAACCATCACAGACCGGGACAGAGTAATTAATTAATTAATTAATCAGCTAACTAATTAATTAATTTCTCTGTCCCTGTCTGTGGGAGGGGGGGGGCGGGGGATGGGTCCAAATTTCTACCCTATATACTTCAACACTCCTTTCAGATCGTGTTTCACAAAATATTATTAATAGATACTTTGTTATGTGATGATGATCATATTACGCGTGAAAGCATAGCAAGATACGATGCTTCAATAACATTGGCTATTCGATCGTCCTTCGTTCGTTCGTAAAGTCGGCCGAGTCCATGATAGAAGACACCTGTCCAAAAAGAAAAATATATGAGTGAAGAGCGCGCCCATTGTACCGTTGTGTTTCGGCAATAAAAATGTTTATAAGCCGAGTTGTACTCAACCGATTTTGATAATTTTTTTTACTTTACTGCTCTAAAGATGGTCATTCACTTCTAAAAAAATTAAGTTTCTAGCTATTTCAGTTTCCGTGAAATTTTAGCAACAATGTAAAAAATACAACTTTTCAACGCGACCTATCGGAAAGAAATGAAGTTTTTAATTAGATTGTGACTTTTTGCAACTGTCTTTTTAGCTATATTTGTAGAGCTCGTCACGAGCTTTCAGAATATCTCATAAATTTTAGCTCATGACAATTTTTTAGGAACAAAAAGCAATAAGTATAGTCGTTAAGACACTTTTAATTTTTGTGTAGAGCGAGATTAAAATCATTGTCTTTCAATTTCAAGTAATTCGATTGGAAAAAAATTGATCGGATATGAAAGAGAGGGGAGGGGGAAATAGTTTGGCGAAAAAAAACGTTCGTTTAATAAAATGCATTACTTTAAAAATTTGAAACAAGCAAAACAAAATGATGTTCACACAAAATGTAGAGCGAGTTTTTAAATTTTGGCACTGCTGTAATTCAGTGACAAATGGACTGTTTACTATAAAAATTTGACTCTTTTTTCAGTTCAAAGAGTTGGACAATGTGCCAAAAAAAATCAGGCAAAAATCTTTCTTCCTTCGAAAGAAAACTCACTCTTAGTAAGAAAGTGTAGAGCATGATTTTCCTAAGTAATTATGCACTAAGATTGATCAATATAGGTAACTAAAGCACAACTATCATGTGTATCGGTGGGTGTTCGACAAAACTATCATTTCTGTGCATCGGCCGCATCCGAAAACATGTATCTAGTGCTAATTTGACAAGACTTTCAATAAGACGATGTATTTTAGAGTCATTATCATTGATTATGACACAAGTGTCTTATAAATTTCATTAAAGGATAGGATATGCAAATCAATACAGATGTTGAATGTGCTAATTACTCTGATTCTAACAGTCCTTCATCTTAGTTTTGTAGTTAAAAATGAAAGGAAAACATGCCTTTACGTATGATAAAAAAACAAATTTCAAATAAAAATGAAATGTTTAACTTGAAAAACTTTCGATAAAGAATATAGGAGAAAAAAAGCGATTACCCAAACTACTTATTGATGTAATAAAAAAAATTAAAATTTAACGAAGAAACAACAAGATGATCGTCACCATCATCAGTGACAAAAGATTTGAGAAAAAAGGTCATCCTTCTCTCCCTATACTTAGCACGCTGCATCTTGTCGAGAACCTTTTAATTGTACACGTTCAGTTAATATTTTTTGAATTTTTTGTTAGAAAATTATTATTTGAAAGCAAAAATCCATTACCACCATGCTAACTTAATTCATATTGTTAATCTCCCTTGCAAACATGGGCAAGTCAGCGATTTTTTGACTCAAGTCAAATCAAGGCAAGGCGTAGTTGATTTCAAAAACGTTTCAAGTCAAGTCAAGTCAAGTCAGAGTCGCGTTTAGTCAAGTCACAAGTCAAGTTGAGGTTCAATCCGATTTTTTCCATGTTTTCTTTAATTGAAGGCAAATTGTCTAGAGCATTTTTTTTTGATTCATATCAGATTTTTACCATCGTTTGCTACACTATTTATTAATGTATTTAGTATAAAAACAGAAAACAACGTATTTCCGCTAAACAGATTGTTGGAAAATGAAATATCCAATAAAAATTGAGGAAAGTTTCATACATATTTCAGGAGTCATCATCTTATTTCACGCGAATTAATTCTAAAGACATATCTACTGGTCTTCATTTCTATTTTTTCACTACATTTCAACTTAGAAAACCTAAATTGAAGTGAATAAATCCCCTTCATGTATATACATTCCAGAGATGCGACGAAAGTCGATTTCTAACCGAACCTAACCGAACCGATTTCGGTGCGGTTAAAAATTTTTGAAAACTAAATCGGTTCGGTTCGACTCGGTTAAATTTTTTTTCGGTTCGGTTCGGTTCGGTTCGGTTCGGTTCGAAGTTCGTTTAACCGTTTTATCACATTTTCCCGTTTTGTGATGTTTAAAAGAGAACAATGATTAAACAAAACAAAAAGTACAAACAAATGGCGCTCTAAAGATAAGTGTATATTAATCGTAGCTTTCTAACAAAACATCACCTGAGAAAGTTCTCAAAATGCACAAAAACTGCAACCAGAAACCGTATTGCCTAGATATGTCTCAGATGACCAGTAGTTTTGGTGTTTTACAAATGCCTGGTTTTGAAGCTAGCCAAAAGGACTATCGAAAGGTGAAAACCCGAACTTGATAGCTATTAATATTAGTGATTTATTAGGAAAATACTGATACCTGTATTTATCACATATCTCTAATAGATTCATGAGGTTGCTTACGATCGCAATCCTGGTAGATACAAACGCAAATCCATTCAAAAATAACTCTTCTTACCCAGTTTTCCAAGCTAAACACGAATCTGAACTCAATTTCTGTGATTTCTGAAGATATTATATCATTCTGAGAGTAGAGTCAGTGGTCACCGGATAGGGTCGCATCCAGTGCGGCCCATGCTAACTTAGCACGCCTGTATTTTCTCCTTGCAATTTAGTGATAAAAAAAAACAAATTGAATATACCTTTTTACTAAAGCTGGATAAATGAATTTATCTATAGTGTACAGCAATTATCAGTTTTTAAGACAAACTTCCTAATAACATCATAAGTTCCTTAAAGAAACTTGAAAATTGCACAAACTTTTCGGTTGGGATCGGTTCGACTCGGTTAAATGCTAATTCGGTTTGGCTCGACTCGGTTTAAATTTTTAACGATAAAAATCGGTTCCATTCGATTCGGTTAGCAATTTTTCGGCTCGATTCGGTTCGGTTTAAAAAAAATCCTTAACCGATCGCATCTCTGATACATTCTTTCACTTGACTTGACTTTTCTGTGTATGGTCAAGTCACAAATCAATTCAAGTCAAAAATGACTTGACTTGCCCATCTCTGTTCCCTTGTACGACGGGAAAGTATAGGGAAAATATCATTCTCATACACATTCGACATCGTTCTATTAAATGCAACACTTAGTTTGTTCCTATCGTGAAATTAATTTCTTTCAATTTTTTTCTCAAACAATACAATGGAGGCACTCTTCACTCATATACTGCATAAGATTTAAGAGAAAATGATTATCAATTGAGATCGTTACTAGTTTTATTGTTGATGCTATTAAAATCGAAGAATTATTTTGCCGTTTAAAGTTCAATCTCTAAGAGAGTATAATATGAAATATGGTTATTTAAGCCTCATTTGCGGAAATTTTGAACTTGATAATGATATACCATTGAATCCTTCTGCATCTCTTGCAGGTGTTATGCTTTGACTTTTCGCTTCGTTTTGACCTGTTTCGAAATATGCTATAATGCGCTAGTTTCTCACTTACATACACATTACAGATGATCAATGAACCATTATCATACCTCGAAATGCAAGTTGATCACCTTGACAAGTATTTGTTTGATCACATTTTTCGTAGATAATATTATTTTGTGTAAATTTTTTAATTGCATTTTGAATGAAGATCATTGCATCAACAATATACTGTGCATGTCCTGTTGCATTTTCAAGAGCTATAAGTGCTTGTACAAGTACACCATACTCATAGGTCAATGACTAAATAGAAGTAAAGAAACAGTATTACTGAAATTAGTTTTAAATCAATAGTTAGGTGTCGTGTTTTGAAGAAAGATCTTACTCACACCTCCTACAAGTGTACAATTATCGTGAGCGGTATCCAATGTATCTTTTTGATCACCTGTCTGCGCATTAAGTAATCCGGATGTGAGCAACCAATTATAAATATCAATGGCACCACCGTGTGTGCCTCCATGAAGTAGAGTTGCATCATGTGTAAAGGAGAACATTGTAGCCATTGTGAGCATAGTTAAAACATTTGAAATAGTTGTCTTAGCTGTTCGAAATGGTCGAAAAAAACCATGATACCAATAAATGCTGATGCAAATAGAATATAATAGTCAAAAAGATACTATAGAAAAATACAGTCATGATTTACTTACCCACCACCACATGTTTCTGTTTCATGTTTCAGGTTGTCGTTGATGACTATTTGAGCTGCTTTTAGTAACTCAACAGTGGCATCACCTGTTGATCGAATGTACTGCTCAAGACGTAGAGCTCCATTGGCCCACCATGCCTGGTCGTCAGTATATTCAGTAAACACATAATTATTTCGATTCTTAGCTGTTTCAATAGCTGCCCAACGTGTAGCCAAGTAGAGTTTATCCGTTGCTAAAATGAAATTCATGGATCGTTGGTTTCAGTGACTTAATCTATAGATGTATACCTCTGCCTTCCATTGTATTAAAAAAATTCAGCTAAAGCCCAGTCCTACTCCGCTTTGCCACCAGATTTTCGCTAATATATTCGACCATAAACCATACCTTCCATCATGATCATACCATTGGCTGGTCAATTGTGTAGCTATATCGTACGCTATGGCATATGGGCATTGATCATCAAGGAACTTCTCAGTGCAAATAGAGCGTAGAACTTTGATTACGTTTTCTACAGGAGGATCGAAGGCGGTCACAGAAAGAATAAATAGAAGTAGAATAAAAATGATCTTTTTCCACATCTTAAACAAACATTTTCAGATAGATGCAATCAAATGTGACAGCGTAGCTACGAAAGAAAACATAGTCTAAGTAATTAATTCATCGAGGATTCATAACAAAAATATTCTAGTAGATGATTCCTATGTCGAATGCGTCAAAACAAGAATTAAACTATGTGTGAATATGATAGAGAAAGGACATCTGACACCTCTTTGATATCTTATCAAACTGAAATTGATAACTCAAGACAATATTTATACGAAACTAAATTACATCTACTCATTCTTTTTAATATTCACTCAAAATGATGTATCATCTCAGCGTTACTCATATGTGTAGGAAGCATCGACAAATGTGGAATTATGTTTGAGATATACAACTATTTTCAAGAAACAAAAAATAGAAAGATAATTCGATTGGAAAAATTTGCCAAGCATTGAGTTTCGTACTTGCTTAATAGAAAGAAAAATCATCAACCATTGCTGATGATATCCAGAGAGTTGGCATATGATTGATAGAAAATCGTATGATTCCATGAATATCTATCAGATGTGTACCCTTTTCGTGTAAATTTGTGTACGGTCATGTGTTCCCAGAGTAAAGAATCTGATTGCAAGATTTTTGTACGATCTTATTAGATCTTATAGGAACTGTATGATTCTGAAAGATTATATAAGATCGTATGAAAATCGTACAAGATCCTGTACGATTTCATACGAAAATTTTAAAGCCTGATATGTTACACAATCGTACTGTAATATTCTTGTACGATCTTATTATAAGATCTTGTAATGTTCATATAAGATCTTATTGAACGTTGATTGTCTTTGCATGGTCGAATTATATCGTCTATACGATCCTCTGTATCTTTAAAGAGTTGATCTAATTTCGTAGTATGCTTTATTTATATATGCGAGCGGTTACAAGATATAAACAAAAACACGTACCGTACGTATATACATTCATACAATAGATATCTATCTATTATATAACAAAGAATACTATGATGCATTTTCTTCAACTGGTAAACCATTAAAACCCACACTCATCAAGGCCAGGTTTGGCATAATTATCATTAGGATAAAGTATTGATTCACACATTTCAGCAGGAGTAAATAATTTTTTCAAAATACTTCTGGCGAATTGACCAGGACTCCCACTATCATAAGTATCCAATAAATTTTGATTGTTAAATGACTTGATACATGAAAAGCAATAATATTTTTTAAAATTCAATAACGTCACTTACAACAATATCAGGAAATAGTTCGTCATCTCGGCAAAACAGGTCTAAACCAGAAGCAACCTACAAAGGTAGCAATAAATCAAAAAAACTCAAAACAGATGTATAATTTCTAACTGTTGTTCGTTGTATTGTTTTTGAAAACATCTTCAGTTGCTTTTCGACTTTTTCATGGTGAGAATCCATATGATTAACTAATTTTGAAATAGCATCAGTAAAATCTAAATATATATTATGAATCGATAAACAGGCATTTATAAAACATTGTATTAGAAAGAAATTTGAGTATCCTACATTTTCCCGAGTGTTGTATCTAGAAATAAGATAATTTTTTCTTAAAGTATTGATTCAGCATATGTTTTGAGAAGGATCGAAATGTATCTATCGGGTGGCCCAAGTTAAATGTCACTCTCAGTGGTTTTTCAATAACTTCATCATTTTTATTCTCTAGGCCTTAGTTTTTTCCCCAAAAGATTCACCACTCAATTCTCTACAAGATTAATATTACAATTTTTTCTGTTGAAAGTTGAGGAAAAGAATTAAAAAAAGAATATTCAACAAGTATAACAGCATCAACTTTCAAAACTGAGAAATAGTTTTTGCAGATTTTTGCGTTTGTCAGTGACGATAAGAATTAAACAATGTAGGCATTTTGTAGCCCTTGAACAGCTCTATCCTCCTATCATAATTGAGAAGTTTTCACGCCCACCCTTGCAATGCGTGCTCTAAGTATCTTCTCTGTCAGATTTGCGAGAATTTAGCTCTTCTTATCTGCATTTCCGATACTCCTAGGAAAAGAAACACAACTAAGCCAAAATATCATTTTTTGCATTCGTTTTTTTCATTTTGATGGAAATGACCTACTATACCAAGGTCGAACGCGAAATTTGAGTTTTAATTTTTTTCCTTCAATTCAGCTAGCGCCAAATATTTGATATAAGTTATTTTGAAGAGAATTTTCAAAAAGTCAGATTTTCCGATCTTTCATTTGATTTTAACGAGTTCTGAGCTACACGGCGAGAAACAGTGCACTTCAAAGTACTCAGGAACATCTCTGCTTCTGTTTCGTTTTGTGTGTCATTGTCAAAAGAAATTGAAAAAGTTTGTTTTAAAAATCACTTTGAACGTTGATGCTGTTATACTTGTTGAATATTTAATTTTTTCCCTCAACTTTCAACAGAAAAAATTGTAATATCAATCTTGTAGAGAACTGAGTGGTGAATCTTTTGGAAAAAAACTAAGGCCTATAGAATAAAAATGATGAAATTATTGAAAAAACACTGAGAGTGACATTTAACCTGGGCCACCCGATATATACAATCTTTTTGATATGAAATTTTCTCAACATAACAGAACGTCTTTGATTTAATTCAGAAGGAAGTTTCTTTAGTCAATTGCCATTGTTTTCAGCGACTAATCTTTTTGTTGGATGTTTACCATGAGAAACTAAAATGAAATTGATGTAATAGATATACCAAAAACAAATTCTTTTAAGTGAATCTTGAAAATTTTAATTTCCAAAATTGTTTAAGGATGAAATCTAATATAGGTGTCACTTTTTAGCATCTAAAGCATATGCTTTAAAACTACACGCCAAATACTTTTATGCATTTTTTACACAAGTCTAAAGTGATGAAATAAAATAAAATTATTAAACGTACAGCTCATATTTCGCAGAGTAAACTATCCCTGAAAAACTAATTTAATTTTGCACGAATATTCTCAAAAAGATACAACAATTCAACTTAGAATATGTCAATTATTGCTCGTTAGTCTTTTCTTCTGAGGACTTTAATTAGACAATGAATTTTCAAGAAATGTATCCTTCAATAAGATTTATATGGAAACCGTTAGAAAAACGAAGAGTCACTGAAACTTATCTCTCTTACTTCTATTATGAATTTGTTGATGTTCATTAAGTGGTCTTCGTTGATGTATAGCAATATCACGATCATCGTCGTTGTTAACATAAGGTTGATATTGAATATCTCTTTGTGGCTCTACTGTCATAATTTTCAACAATTCTTCTTCTTCTTCTTCCTTCTCGTTCTCGTCTTCTTCTTCTTGTTCAGCATTATCATCAAAATCAACCTCTCTTTCACTACCTAGGTAATAAAAAAAGATAAAAGACGTTGATACTACAAGATACTACTGCTTTACTCACTAAATTCATGTTCTTCAACCGGATCATCAAAAGTCATTGAACTTGATGTTATATTAATTTTAAATGCACGAGTTTTTATTCGATTTAAAATTTGAAGCACGTGAACGATGGCGATATGTATTAAATAGGTCTAGAGAAGAAAAAGGAATACAATTAAAATTGTTTCTGAATTAAAAAAGCAACAAAGATTAATTTTAATTAGTGAGGCTTTAAGTTATTCAGCAATATATAGTATATCATTTGATTTTAATTTAAAAAATTAACGGTGATTTGAAAAAATATGTTCAAGCAACTCGATATTGAATAGAACAGTGTACTTACTTTAATCAACATGTTGTAATTCTTGATTTTCTTGATTAGTCTGGATTATTGTTGTTGATGGTAAAGAAGAACGATTGACACGAAAGTTGACTTTTTCTAAAATTTAATGAAAATGCATGAAATTGTGAATTTCCATTTTACAGAAAATACGGCACAGATGTCTTTTTGTTGCTTTCTTTCACATGTTTCGATGAATATGAATCGAAATTTTCTAACATTAAAAATGTAAGAAATATTATAGTGCGCCAAGAAATAAGAACATTGTTACCTTTAGTCGTTTGTTGTTTCTTTTTCGGTGGTGGCGTTGGTGTCAAAATGTGACGAGCTGGTGTTTTAGTTTGTGTAGTTCGATGTTCACGTGACGATTGATTATCATCAAGAGAGACCATTTTTATTTTTATCTAAAGCAACATCTTTTGTTTAATAGTGTCTTTACAGTAGTTTGAACCAAAAATGAAAAATTATTCGAAGTTAAAGCATGAGGACAATGAGAAACTGCTCATAAATAATATAGAAAATTCGTAGACCTTGATTGGCAATGTTACAGTAGTTAAATATACAGTATTATTCATAGTATCAACCTGAACTCGTTGGCTCATGTAACTTTCAGTGAGAAACCTAATGATGGTAGTTATGCAGAAAATAAACAAATACTCAGAAAAAACGATGTTTAAGTATTTCATATGTCATCATACTCTTTTATAAAATAACTATATAAAACAAATTTAATGTTTCAATGATGTAACTAAAATATTAATGCGAAGATCGAATTATTTACATGTATCAAGATAAAAAACTGCTTAGTTATGTTCATAAGTACAATGAATTGGAGTAACAACAACAGTCGAAGTATCTTCACTATTTTTTAATGGAATTGCATATTCCTTCTACTGAAAGGAAGGTCATACGCTGAGCGAGCAAACTTCGTACGTTTGTATGTATGTATGTTCGTTCGTTCGTTCAATAAAAACGCAGGCACCAGAAATCCTCGAAATCCTCAGAATAGCTGCTAGAGTGTTTCTAACTATCCGTAATAGGGGCCAGGGAAGTCGAATCCGGCATTAGTTTTTAGCTGTGTTTTTGCAAGAATACTCTTTTGGTAAAAAAATCTTTTTCTAGAAAGTTATTTTTGATGGAAAGATTTGTGTTGAGGTTGTCATAGTCTGTGAGTCGAAGTCTGCTATTATTTCACAAAAAAATCTCATGAAACAGTGACTATTGGCGATTGCTATCATTTAAGCAGAGTCTTAGTAATAGGCGTTTAACAGTTATTATGACTGGAGCTAAATTTGAACTGTTTCCCGCCTAGTCAGTACAGTTGCATAGTTTTATGCGCTTTACAAATTATCTAGTATGATTTGGAAACAGGTTGGGGAAACTTGAAGTTTTACTCTCCTTTGGTTACATATAGTGGTCAATGAGAATCCGAAATAGAGAAACTTTTCTTTCAGTTGTTGCTTGAACTAATTGTTTTAATACTTAGCGTTCCGCACGCGGAATTGCCTCTGCGGAATGAGGTGAAGGGTAGTACAGTGTCGAGAATGGACGGTGGAAATAAGTCTGTGGCATAAGTTTGTGTAATGAAATTCCCATTTCAGTGGCAATCAACGACACATGTTTGCGAAAGTAAGCGTGATCTCGTTCCCCCGTGTTAATGAGTATATTCAGTATGCAGTGTGATTGTGATCTATAAGTTGTTGATGTGGAAGCAAGAATTAGCTTATGTCGTGTTAAAAATGTGTTGCCAAAAGCTTCTAATTCATTTGATAAATTATCTGATAGACAATTCAAAATAAAGAAGAAAAACGCTGACAAAATTGAAATAAAAAAGTGATAAATGATTAATGTTTTATGGTGCAGATATTCTAACCACATAAAAGTAACAATACAATAAGATTAGTCTAAGTAGTAGTAGGAAAATGTTTTTGAGTATTTATTGCAATCTTGTTTCACCTGTTAAGTTCTTCCATTTGTGCTGCAGTTGGTTTCACTCGTAGAGATGAGAAATTGAAAGAACGCACAATCAGGAGATCATCCAGTCGTTTAACACGAGATAATGGAAGAGCTTCATGGTTTACCAAAATTTTCGTTGGTCGTTTGACTACCTTTACAGCTTTTGAAACAGCTTCGGCAAGTAGGTCCTTGATAGCGAATGTAAAAGTTTGTTCAGTAAAGGAGATCAAAATTATTTTTTTTCTCAAGATCTTTCAGTTCGGAAGCAAGCTTGTAGCTCAAAACCTCAACCAAAGCGTATTTTGGCCGTGTTAAAAATTTAGTATGCTTCGGAAAAACGGTCACGTCGAATTGAACATCTTCACAAAATTCATCATATACGAACTGACGAAATATTCCACATGTACCATTAGAGAGCCTGAGCTCGTCGCCATATTTTCCGTCAGTAAAACGGGCATACCCGGCACAAGTGGTAAGTAACCTGGAAGATGCTCTGTTTTATTGTCGGGCAGTTCGAGAATTGCTTTGCATAATTTTGAATCATTGATGGCTTTGTTTCGTATGTAATCCTGAGCGACACAAACAACCGGTCGGATTCCCGTCTCAATGCTTTATTCAGTATGGCTCGAGCGTTTAGTTGAGTTCGAAGTGTGTTTCTAAAAACCAATATAGGAGCCCATTATAAAACATACGATCAAATACTAAGAATCAAGATGATCTAGCATACTTCGTTCCATGGTTCCTGTTGCAAAGATATCTTCAAATTTGGAGCTCCGATTACTAGTATACAAAGAAGTTGATAATCCTCGACTGTTGATTTCCCATCTCTTAACCTAGTTACTAGTTCTAGATATCTTGCAGCTTCCGTCCACATTTGCTGGTTCAATTCGACAACACAATTAATTTGAGATATTACCGTCTGTGCACATTGCATTTCGATTCGACGTTCATTATACTGCTGCGCTAATGCGTGGCTATGATACAGAGGTTTATCTAATACTGGATAATATTGCAAATAATCGCCAAAAAAGATCACATTTACACCACCGAATGGAGCATCCATATTAATATGCTTCGCTGTTTTCACTATTCTATCGAGTCAGGCCAACAGACTAAGTCCCACCATACTAATCTGGTCGATAATCAAGTACTTCACATGGCGCCACTCGTTTTCTAACTTTGTGTCGCCTGGTCTAAAAGTTCTGGTTTGAAATTTTTTTGAAATTTTTGCGACTTTCGCCTAAAAACGAGTGTATTGTTAATCCATCAATCTCTGCCGCTGCTATAGATGTTGGTGGCACTTTGCGCGGCATTGTTCCTCTCTTTTCCATTGGAAAATAATTCGTAATTGCACGAATCAATTGAGACTTCCCAGTACCACCGCAACCAGGCACACACTAGTAATTGGTTGTCAATAGTACCTAAATTACTTTTGTTAATGATTCTGTTTTTATAGAAAGTCGAAAAATTTTCCAGTATGAAAATGGTTGTCGCCGTCTAGATGACCAGTAATAATCATGAAAGCAAACTGTTGCTGGCTGTTCAGGGTAAACTTTCTGATGACATCAAATTTAGTTGGCAATAAAATTGCTGTAGTTGTAGTAACATGTGGTACTGCGGCAATATTCATTTTAAATGAACTTGTAGGTATTTCAGAAGTTACGCCTTCAACTTGGACATTATCATTTCGTACCTCCAAAGAGTCTTCTCCTGAAATTAAGTAATTTCGTGCTTGATGTTTTCTGTTTTCAATGTCTTGTTTCCATTGTTTACTCATAGTTCCATGATGTGAATCTGCTACTATAAATGTATTGAAATCATCTGCGATCCAGCAGAAATTTTTGTTTGATAGATTTTTGTAATCTAAATATATATAAATTTTATTATCATTATTATTAGCAGGGATTACTAGTAAACTCACCATTTAGTGATCCAAATCTCATCGGTTTCTTAATCGCTTCCAATGCATCAAATAAGTAACACTGCTCGTGACTGCTAAGAGATGCAGACTAAGCTTTAATGGTACTCTGATTTACCAACGAAAGCATTTGTAAAAGTTCCCGAGAGTCGTCTTCAGGATTATTTCCATCAATTTCATAATAACTAGGAATAAGAATAGGATCGATTTTGATATTAGTTTCAGCTTCTGTAATAATTTGATGGAGATGTTCATCTCGACCATTTCTACATTCATGTAAGAGTTGTATATTTTCAGTAATCTTCAGACCATCAGCAAAGATCGCCCACTGATCTCCATGGCACGAATAAAGTTAACAATGTACGGCAATAACGTTCACGTGTGTCTTCTCGCTCCCGACGCGGTATTTGAGGCCCCAGAAGAACTGCTACAACTGGATTAGTATGTTTAATAAGAATGTGTGATGATGATTGTGGATGTATGCTTGCAAAAGTGTGTCGCTCATTTGTCTTTGTTTCTTCTATGTTGAGTCGTTTACCATCAGACACTATGGCATTCGTCAATAAACGTTTGCCCGATTTGCCGGTTACTTTTTTGCGAACGAGGCTAATAAATTCATACAGGTATAAAACTGCTAGATCTTTCAATCGATGCTGATAATCTGGACAAGTGTTCACCCTCACACAACTGTGGCCCGCTCTTCGTTTTTGTTGGTTCCAAAATAAACTGTTCTTCAGATTCTTTTGCTTCGTCTTCTTCGTCCTCACGGAAGCCTATTGATAATCCCAGGGAGAGAAACCAGACGACAAGATCTTACAACAATCGTACCTTTGATCATATCTGATCTGATAAGAACAGACGAAAAATCGTACGCAAAATCGTCGTCTCTGATTTTTTACACTAAGTCGTATCAGAAGATTCTTGAAAGACTCTTGAAAGGTTCTATTACTCATAGAAATTTCATTGTGATATTTTACTTAAACCAATATCCCAGGACAAATAATTAGACACCAAGATCTGATAAGAATCTGAATTAGATCTTGTATGATCTTGTAAGATCATACGAAAAGCATACTCTGAAAATAAAAAAGGAGTTTTACAGAACCTTTTTAAGGGTTCTGCTATCGGGTAAAACGCAGAACCCTCAAAGAAGGTTCTGCCTGAGAAAAGGTTCTTTATAGAAATAACGAAACCATATTTAATTTTCCGTTAGAAACGGTTCTGTCCTACGTATAGTGGGTTCCATTATTTAAATGGCTTATCATTGGGATTTCACTTATCTATTTATCCCTATTTCGATATTCTTACATGCATGCCCTTATAACTACATCACTATATCTAAACCCTTACAACTATACCCTTACAACTATATCCTTATTACTATATCCTTACAACTGTACCCTTATTACTATATCCTTATATCTATACCCTTACAACTATACCCTTAAAACTATACCTTATTACTATATCCTTATAACTATACCTTATATCTATACCCTTATAACTATATCANTTTCTTTTGCTTCGTCTTCTTGATCCTCATGGAAGGGTATTGATAATTCTACAAATATACTAAATTTAATATGTATGCAATCATTTTAATACTCTTTACCATCCGATTCCTCTTCATCAATATGTTTTTCACTTAGTCTGACTTTCATTATTTCCGCTTGCAGATAGTTTTCAATCGAGATCAGAAAAATATTTCTAAATGTGTGCGTAGTGTAATGATCTCCATAGTTCATTAGATACGATGCCACTTGAACACCAGAAACTTCTTGATGTGAAGCAATCGTATTGTAGCATCGTAACACGAGTTTGCGCGATTTTTCAATAGCACTTTCCGTCCCACATGTAGCTTGTTGCTGCTCAATGGATTTGATTCCTTGTTGCGCAAGGGCAAACATATCATAGAAAGCAAGACTTGATTTTGTGACGTAATCAGTTATATAGTACACTAGAGCTTTAGCATCGCTACCAGTCCAGATGAATTTAATGTCCATATTGCATCGGCAAGCACTTATAACCCATTCATTGAAGTTATTGATCCATGGATGTGATCGACGCATAGTTATCTGACCTGTTGACACATCGATGTGAGAATTTTCTACGAGAGCACGTGGCATACGCATTCGACAAGTTTTCAAACCATCTGGCTTAGCTTTTGAGTATTTATAGCAAGTTGCCGAATGCCGATGAATATTAGATGTTTCGACGATGCGCACGACATCGTTGCGAAAGATGCGTTGAAAATCGTCATGTGTGGGATTAGGTGTTGGTAGGCAGGCTGGAATAACTTCTTTTTCGACCCGCTCAGTTTCCTCTAAAGTGAAGGCAAAATACAAATTAAAAGTATACCAAACATAAGTAGCTCACGAATGGGTAGTTCATCGCCAGTGATTGCATTTGTTCTATCGTAATCTACTTCTTTAAAAAACAAATATAAAAGAATAAATAAAATCCAGTTATTAAGGTTAGTAAGAATCCATAATTTTAATTAAACGCGTCATGCAATTGTCAGAGAGTTTCTTGCAAGCTCATCTGTAGATTGTTAACTAGGAAAAGCACTTCTTGGATATGAAATATCTTGCATGATAGAGATATGAATACATCAAATTCTAGATTAGAATGAAACTGTAGCTATTACCTCGAAATTGATCTAAATCTTCTTTTACAATATCTTCTAAGTACTTCAGTAGTTTTTGACGGAAATCTTCGTTTTCAATTTGTTGCTTCAGCTGTGTTGGTGTGAAGTCATGATTGAGCCAAATAAGAAGGTGCAAGTGAAGTGAACCTCTGCCTTGGCTCTGCACAGTACCAAAGTACGCCTTTGTATGGCCAAGTACACCACCAAGAACTAAAGATTTCAAGATACTTTTTATCAAACAATTAAAGGATTTTGCAGTAGCAACTGAATGAGTTGCAATTGTTTTGGCACGTTCATAACTTGTTCCCAAGGTTTCTGGTAGAATCTTGTCAAGGTCTAAGTCAACACCTGCAAAATAAAGTGCCACTGGACTATGTATGTCAGCGGGATTGATCGTTACAAAAAGGCTAGGGAGACCAACGTTAAAACACAGAGAGTGAATTTTCGTACGCAGAGCCGACCGCGAATGAGATGAACCCATAACATGACCACCAACAACTCTGATATGCTTCATAAGTGTATTTATTCTTTGATCGGCAATGTTTGAATACGTTCCTTTTGAAATATTTACAAGGGCTGTTGCTATATCTCCAGAACTCAATGATTCTAGAAGTTGTGCAGATTGCTGAAAGTATGGTTTTGATGTCATTAAATGTGCATGAAAGCATGCAGTACGGCGTTGTAGAATATTGAAAACTACAAATATGAATGAGTAGTGTTCTTCAAAATGACGATCTCCAAACGAAAGAAGATATCTGAGATGCTCACAAAAATCTATTTTAACCGGTCGAGAACCATCTTCAATTGAACCACAACCATATGGAAAAAGCGTAGAAAAGATGCCTAATAATAGGTTTGGATTAGAATATTCATTCACCGGTCTGTTACCACGAGGAATCATGTATACAGTATCTTTTTGGATATTTCTTTCAGAAGCCAGTCCACGTGTTTGCTCTGCGGTTTGCAACTTCATGCGGTCGAGTAGATGTTCAGCAACGTCATCAGACGAAATATTGGTACCATTAACATCTAAAACAGCACTGCAATAAAAACCATAGCACTTAAAAATAACAATATATATATTTTTTAATTTTACCTCGGGATTAAAGGTACAATTGCTGTATTATTTGATTCAGATGCATTGATCAAAAGATCGGGAATATAACTTGCTCTTTCATTTGTAGCAGTTTCAACGTTGTCGGAGACTTGCATTGTTGCCCACAAACATTCTGGTACATCATCGTCAGGTAATTTATCGATTATTGATTGATTAATTATTACATTTCGATAGAGTGAGTTGTTTTGTCTGAGCCATTGTAATGCGTTCAGTACTTTCTTTTTTCGAACTGTCAAAATATTTTTTAGTTGGTTCCTTTCCGGAGTGCGACAGCCGACAAAAATGATTTTTAGTGAATCACATAGATCTTCCAACTCTAATGGTAAGGTAGCAGCAATGTTCACCACATCCTGTGGAAAGCTTATACAGTTGCCTTTAATAGCTGATTGAGCTGTGGCTGCTGAATGAAAAGATGAATGCAATTTTACGATGCAACTATTGTGTCTGTATAGAGCAATGAGTCTTTGCTCAGGAATGGTTAGTCCCTGCAGTTCTTTTGGCATATCTCCCATCCATATTTTGTTGGACACCGAAAACTTTGGTATTTTTTCCTTTGCCAATGCAGACCAGCACTCCATGCAAATGTCACAATATATAAAATAACGTTTCTTCTTATCAAGACTACGATGTAGTCCTCGTTCATAAAAAACTACATCCTTTATACAAGTGAATGATAAGTTATTCATTGACGATTGCACTTCGCTATCTGTAACGAAAGCATATCGGTTTATCTATTAGCTACAAAAAAAAAGAAAATATTGACCTGCTTCACCTTCAACCATTGCCAAATCAACATCATTATTTATATTGTGCTTTTCATTGGAAAGCAAGTTCTGTGTTCGTTGTATACAAGGAACCACGCTACAAAGATCCTCAGGCGTCTTAAGTAATTCAATCGATGGAATTTTATTCAACGGTAATTACACGTCGCAGATCTCGCTGGTAACAACGAATATTACATATTCCACATACACCTTCTGCTAGTGAACCCATCGACATTTGTTGAATGAATTTCTTCAAACAGTTAGTTTTGCACTCCGTATCAGCAGGTTTTGGCCACTCAACTTCGATAGTTTTACATACTCCTGTTTTAGTCACTATCTGTTTACTTTTCGAAGTTTTTTTTAAGAAGACTTCCCCTGTGGGCCGCTTCACGCTGTTGTTCAGCTTCTTCTGGCGTGTAGGCAGCTCGCCTTGTAGCAATTCTCTTGCGTGTCAGTACTCGTTGTTCTTCCGCTATTTTCGGCGATGCAGTAGCTCGTGTGGCCATAGTCCTCATAGAAGCTAGTATACGTTGTTGCTCTGCTTGTTCTGGCGTAAGAGAAGCTCTGGTNTGTCAATGAAGCTCTTCTGGATGCACTTCTTTCACGAGCAACAGTCCGTTGTTGCTCTGCTTGTTCCGGTGTTAATGTAGCTCTTCTAGTTGCACTTCTTTGCCTTGCAAGTACCCGTTGGCGTTCGACTTCTTCTGGTATAGCTTGTGCTCGATTAATGGACATTCTTTCCCGGGCTAAGGTTCGTTGATTTTCAACATTGGTTGTGTCTGCGTTGGAATTGTTTTCTATTGAATATTGCCTACGTTTGGTCCGAGGGGTTGTTGATATTTCTTCCGCTGGTTGGGAAATCATTGGAGATGTTAGAAATAGTTGCTGTTCACCGTCCTCCATGTTGAAATTTGGAATACGAACTTGAGTCGCAATGCTATTCTTCCTTGTTGATTTAGTTGGTGTCTACAAGCAAAAGTGGCTTTTCTGTAAAAATATCTCTGTAAACGCTATAACTCACAGTATCAGAAGAAAGAACCTGGGGATGCGACAGATTGGTTTGAAATTCGGGATTGTTTGATGGAAGTATTAATGGTACGAAGTGATTGGGTGTCCAGTTACCAGCATTGTTATTGCGTGCGCCTATTTCATTTAGAGTGTGTGTCCAAAATATAAAAATTGTATTGGAAGGAAGGTTGGACTGAGCATATTCAAAAGTACTATTCATGATGTTTAGATCTTGCCGATAATCAATGTTCGGATATATACTACGTATGTTGCATTTGAGCACATTTTTCAATCCTACAAGTTCATAAAGCTCGGAGAATGAAAAATTGTGGGTGATATTTTTGATGCCTTCATTGAGTGGTCCCACAATATGCGAATAACTATTATTGTAGAAAACTTCGTTTTTGATGAGTTCAAGTACAGTTCTCACTGAAATATACGTGATAAAAACTTAAAATATTAGCATGGTTTGTACTAACCTCTCAGTTCGCTATGTGTTAGAAATGCATTCCCACTCAAACATATAATTGAATTATAGAGACAGTTGCCATCGGCCATGACCTCAATCGGTACCATATTTTGAACGTTCAAAGGTGCTTTTCGAAGATATAATTTTGCTTTTTGATCTATTTTATGAACACGTGGATCGAAATGCGTGATATTTGTAAAATTGATTGGAGTCAAAAGCCATTCGAGCTAAATGGTGAGAGTAGAATATGACTTAGAATATGTTAGTATGAAACCTACAGTTTCAATCTGCTGAGAAATAATCCTAATTTGATTGTAGTAATCGTTGGTGGTAGATGTCTTGCAAAATAGTTTTAAAATAATC
This sequence comes from Rotaria magnacalcarata, assembly GCA_900239745.1. Lineage (NCBI taxonomy): Eukaryota > Metazoa > Rotifera > Eurotatoria > Philodinida > Philodinidae > Rotaria > Rotaria magnacalcarata. The sequence continues at coordinate 5,636 of OENM01001818.1, read as the reverse complement.
TCGAACATTGTAGACCGGTCAATCTCGCGACACCCTAGGCAACAAAATGTTGCTGCCCT
>OENM01001817.1:0-26279 GCA_900239745.1 Rotaria magnacalcarata | reverse complement strand
AATCAATAAAAACTTCATAGCGCAGACCCTTTTTATGGGATTGCGAGCAGTGGGTATATCGTGTTTCGCATTTTTAATCCCAAAGGGATTGCGCTAACAGCTTTTTATACATGACAAGATGTGGGTGTGGATGTGAGCATGTATTATTTACCCATGCTCATCCCTATCCCCCACATCCTTGCACACATTGTGCGAACATTCAACGAAGAGAATCATTAGATACTAAGCAATTATGATTATTATTGTTCTGAATTTGAATCCAGTATACCACACAAATTAGTGTATTTGTTGTGGAAGCAAATGATAAAGCACATTATAATCTCTCTTATAACTGATGAGAGTTCTTTGCCAGCATTGGCCTGCGCAGCCCAATTGTATCTATAACATGTATTGTGTATATTTTCCGTTGTTTTCTATTGTATATCTGCAGTGTAGCCCTACGTATTCTGAATGCGATAGGCACTCAAACTGTGGCGAAGTAGAGAAAATCTGTTTTCTAACTTTTAGTTTATGCTGCATCCTGATTATCCAAAATAATGTTTGAAAAAAGCTAAAAACGTAGATGAACTAGGTTCAGCCATCTCCAAAAACCATAGACTTTGCTTTAAAAGTGAGACAATCGTATATTATTAATTATTAATTAATATCTTCCATAGTCTTATTGCCCATTGGGGTCAGCGCTAAAGGGTCCACAATCAGCAGGTTCTATCGTCTTTTTTCTCTTTCACAGACGACGATATCCGTTCTCCATTCGTCCAACGCGTCCCCCATTGATGAGCATGGACTGGTGGTCAACATAGGATCGCGTGGCTGTGACATCTATGTTAAAGTTGTGTTTTGACTCTGCATACTGACTAATGATATAGTTAATACGTTATCGGATGAGTCATTCGAAACACTCAGTCATTAGTAACTTGTTCAGGCTGATGCCTTGGTTGGTGATACTGTGGTTTGAACATAGCAAATATGTGTCGAATAACATATCCATTCACCCATGGCGGCTTAATCCTATATTATGGACGAAGAAAATACAGGTTTCTCAGCCTCAAAGAGGGTCTTAATATCATCACATCTGCATTGAATATCTAAAGGTTGGCGATAGTCAAATACGAATATTTGCATTCAGTGCATGTTTATTAAAAGCCATACTCTTCGAAGTGCATGTGTATGAACAACACAAAAGAAAAATATTGTCATGTCTTCATTTGTAAGTATGTATGATATTTGATTAATATAAGAAGAACGATGTGTGAATTATCTTTTAGCGAAGCGTATACCGTTGTACAAGGCAATTAGAAGAATCTCATATAAGCAGGTAAGTTTCGTCCAAATCTATCCATATATCATAAGGCAAATTGAGTAAATATAATGTACTATCTCCTAGACCACTGACACTTCCGGCTATAGTGATGCCAGATGATGCACCCGTTGTCCACTTTTGAATTCAATTATTATAAGTGTCACAAATATATAATTCGCTGTTGTTATGAGACAGAATAACCGTCGTTGGACGATTAAGTTGATTAGATGCGGAGCCAGCACCATTGCCACCAGCTATTGTGACTCCTGTAAAATTACCTAAAATGAATTTTTGTATACGATTATTGTTGCGATCAGATACGTATAATATTGGCAATGATTCATAGAGAGCGAGACCATAAGGTTAGTTTAAAAGTAGATTCGTTGAACCTAATGTTCCTAACGGTGAGCCGGCCACAAGTGTTCCATTTGTAGCATTAGGAGCCCATTGCGCTACTAATTAAATGACACAAAGTACTGGAAATATATATATTACCAAAGGAATCAAAAACAAAATTATCGAGTTCAGACAATTTGTTCAGAGTACAACTACCCGTGATTCCACTTGGTGGAATAGTGGCATTAGACGGCCAGGCTTGTAGAGAGTTCAAGTTGCGAACAGTCGTATAAATATTTGATGTTTTATTTTCAACATAAATAAATGTCGGCCAATCAGCAAACGTTATCAGCGGTTGACCTATTTGCTGATTGGGCTCGAGCGTAAAAATTTTATTTACTGGCAGACCATCGGCTACATATAGTGTTCCATTGCTGGCTACGAATATTCCTGCTTGAACATGCAGTGTAGTTAGATTTTCACTCAAAATTTCTGTGCAAGATCCATTACACGATCCTACAGCGGTGGTCACATTGGATGTTGTGCTTGTCGCACCTAAAAGTATGATAAAAACAAAATAGTCAATATAACTAATATTGTTTTTTTATTCTTAAAAGCAATAGATTACTAGTTGCAGAATTCATGATAGAATTTTATTGTCTACTAATTTGACCTATTTTATTATTCCTATATCTTAGTATAGAAAATAGCAAAACAGGATCCTTAGGTAGAAAAATATTTATACAAACTGCTTTTTATTTCATCCTCAAACTTTATCTATTTTAATCCATGTTTCCGCAACTTTAAATAGTGATAATCGCGATCAAATCGAATGTCTGTACTTTTTTTCTGAGTGTTGTGTTCCTATGAAAATCAGTCTTGACCATAACAGAGAATGGGCTAACCTAATGTAATCAGTACCTGATAAACATTTGCTAAACTTACCATAACAATCAATGGCACAACTCAGATTCAAATCGATTCGACAAACATCGATTTTATTGCAAGTCATATTTTGAAATAATTGTAATGCACACATGCTTTCATTCAAATACGTTTTCGCTGGACATTGGCATGTGTTTGTGCTTAAAGAACAAAGTTGATACCAATTTTCTGGACATGGGGTGTGGGTTGTAGCTGTGGATGTTGATTTGGATATTAAACAAGGTGTGGGTGTGGGTGTGGGTATGAAGAAACTTCGAGATAGTAACACACCCCACACCCACACCCTTTCCTTATTTTTAGTTCGATCTATATTTCTCGAAATTGAAATTAATCTTGCACACTCTAATACAAATACAAATGTATTTATATCGAAAAAAGAAACTTTTATGTATAAATTTAAGTATTCATATTTACCTAACAAATATATATATATATATGTATACACATGTAATTACATTTTGAAAAATGTAGACTACCAGAGAACTTTTTTTTCTCTCCAAGAATGATGTTTAATGATATGAAATGCATTCATTACTTCCAAGAGTCCATTCTTATGCAGTCCATTACAGAACGTAAAAGAATGCGATCTCCTCTAAATGGAACTCAATCCCGACCGTTCTCAAATAGAATGAAAAGGGAACCATTCCGATAATGAATGGAACGGTTTAGAAGGCTTTCTATTCTCATAAAGAAAGATTTTAGAACTGGGAAGAAAACATTCCATAACAGTATAGAACGGTGAAGAATGCGTTCCCTCATATGTTGAACATGTTCTTTTCAGCAATGAGCACATTCGTCAACTTATAGAACGCGTTCTTCATGAAAAATATAGCTTTCTATATTCTGATGAATGAATTTCTTTCCATTTTTTTCGATGAACATTTTTCACTGGGTATGATCATGAGAAGCCCACTTCAGTCTGCCTATGCTGGCTTTTTAGGTTAACAAACATTTCGACAAAAAGCAACATTTTTGATATGCACAAACTATAATAGGGTCGCATAGAAGTGATGAGAAAACAGTAACTCTTTCTGCTTGAAATCATTTCTTTTTTTTCTGAAAATAAAGTCGTTTTTAATTCATCGAACTGATTTATATCTTTGCTTTATATAAAGATAAATAAGAAGAAATCTGTATTTTTATTTTGTAAATATGAAGGTTTCATTTATCTTCATTGTTTGAATAATGGTTTTCTATTATTGACTTTTATTTTTGAAAAACAAAAACCTTTTTTTCATATTGATTTAAAAAATTCTAATTGAGGCCTATTTTATAGATATAAACATTGTACTTATATTTATTTCATAAAGTAAAACAAACGAACGCTTCGAAAAAAAAANAAAAAAAAACATTTTTTTGCATGTAAAATTACTTTTTTCCTAATAAACGTTTTTTTTCTATTGAAAAACCTAGTATTCCAAGAGATTTAGTCACTTAAAGCACCTGAGAATATCATTATGTTATCGAAGCTTAAAATCTTGCAATAGACATACTCCATTTAGAAGTATTATTCTAACCTGTCTATGCTATGTGCTCTGTCCTGTTCTGCCCTGCCCTCAGGACAGGACACGAAAAAGTGCCCTGTAACGATCTCTGATTTGAATTGAAAGATTGACATCATTAATTCTAATATGAAAAAATCTTTATTTTTGTAACATAGGAACAAATGAGACTCTATAAAAAGAAAATAATCATGAAGAAAAACCTTAACTAACCATTTGTACATTTCAAACTCTTGCCATCATGACATTTAGAACAACATTTTCAATCTTTTTCTTGCATTTTGCATTAACATGTATCAACTGATTAGACATTAATGCAAATTTGACATGGATATATGAAGCTAATGCATGATAATGAATCCATGTCGAGATTCATGCATTAATATCATAGTATTGGATGCTGCAAGATCCAGAAAAAAAACATGGATTGAAAACTTTGATGATACCGCTCATCCTCAGTCTTTCGTGTAGAACTTTTGCTGAATTATGCCGAGATAGATTTATATGGCTATTGTTTCAGAATTTACTATTTAGCTTTCAGAAGCAAAGACTTATTAATTTCAAATGGTATCCTCTCATTTATTTGTCCGTAAAAGTTTTTATTTTGCACATTCCTATCTGAATTAGTTGAATTCAAAATATTTTAATATGACCTAGTTCGCTATGAATAGTTCGAATCGAAATTTTAATTATTCCTAGTTCCGATTAAAATCTTGCACTCAACTAGTTCACTGCAAAATTTTAATCTGAACTAGGCATAATTAAAATTTCAATGTGTCCTAGTTCGATTTAAAAGTGAACTAGATGGTAATTTGTTCTGTGACATATAATTATTTCTTTAAAATATGTTTCTTTTTATATAAATTCATGATATGAAAGTGCAATATCAGAAATAAAATAAAACAATTCTCATAGTACGTAAATGTCCTTTTAACAATTACCAGAATATGGAAATGACAGTGGTAGCAATAGCTACCATTCGCATATCTGGCGCGCCGCCTATGCTATGACACAGTGTCGAAACGTCACCGAAGTTCATTTGTGTCACAAAATTTTGTCGACACGTGTGTCGCTAGCGTACCCTATCGATGAGGATTCACGTTTCCGTCATTGTTTCTTCGCCTCAGCCTCTGTACCAAAATATCGCCAATTAAATAACTGTAGTTATTTTCTTTAACTTGTATATTTTTTCTTTTCATTTTGTTGGGTCCTTATTCATTGAAAGAACTTTGACATCGTATCACACAACAAAACTGTACTTAAAGCAGTAATTAGTAGTCTTTTTTTCTTACAGATATTACAAACATTTTGCATTATTCTCGGTTGTTATTTATGGGAATTAAATTTGATAAAGTAAATCCAGATCCATTTGCAATGATTTGTCCAACACAGCTAGTTAATTCAGATGAAGCAGGGTCTATTTATTTCGTCATGCATAAGCCTGGAAAAGAGAATGATTCTGAAATAAAACGTCATGAATCTGAAAAAAAGACTCATTATGCATTGGCAATAGATATGACAGGTATTTAAAATCATGTTTCCTATTAATTCATTTTTCTGTTGCTTCTCCAGGATCATCAAATACTGATTATTTTATTGCGACACATTACGACCTATATGTTGTAAGTTCGACAAATTACACAACACATGTTGAGTTTACTTTCAAGGAACTTGCATGGGACCATTATTCATTAATTCAAAAACTTGGTAAAATACCAATTGATGATATTTTAAGATTTCATATTCCAACTCATTTTGCGAAACATATTGAATATCGATTAATAAATGATGTTTTTAATCCTCTATGTGAAGCAAATAAAGGTCCAGGATGGTCTTCAATACTAAACTGTCAAAGTTTCACACGTGCAAGTATTGAACATTTGGGATATGAATTTCCGTCGACTGTTCATGTAATTAGTGACTGCATTCCGACTTTGATGGATTTATACTTACAAGCTTCTTTAATAAAAGCAAAGACAAATGAAAAATCGACTGATAAACTGTCCATGTAACACATATATGTTATTGCCTATAGTAGTTTGTTTTTGAATAAAACATAAAAAGTAGAATTTCACGGTTCATCTAAAGAGATCTTTCATAAATTAAATAAATTAATCTGTATGCCAATGATTTTGTTTTATAACTGAGTTCATTTATATGAACTCAGTTATCGCATGATTACACTTACGCGATTTCAAACAATCACTGTAATCCATGGCAAGTACAGATGATTTTTAACAATTTTCAATGGATGATTCAGTCTCTGATGCGTTTCGTACATGAAGTTCAAGTCGAAATCAAAAGGTAACATTAACTAATACAGAAAATAATACTAAGAAAAAACTTCCAAATAAACGAACAAAAACTGTTTCAAAAACTGGACAAACACGTATTGCTACTCGTTCTTCACAAAAATCTCCTTTAACACCAATGAATGATGAAAATGATAATTCATTTATGTCAAATATTCAATCTGGTTTTTTACAATTTGTTAATCAAAAAAAACGACAACGTGAGGACAAAAAACTATTAAAAGGCCTAAAAGTAATCATCATTTTCTTTATATTTCATTTTAATTTTTCAATTATTCTTTTTAGTTACTATCTATGCTGACGAAAATCAACCACCAAATCATGAAATACACGATATTGAACACGCGAAACTAATTTATGAAACTGCTGGTAGAATTTTAAAAAATTCTTTATTTCTAATCAATAAAATTTTCTTCTAGATGGTCATACAAAGCTCGCTCGAGCTGCGGCAACCGATGCTTATCTACTTGCTAATCGAAATGCATCAAACGCTCGTTATCCAATAACAATAAATAAAACTTATAATTAAAATGATCTTAATCAGATTATTGATGATACTCAACCGGAACCTTTAGTTATTCCAGATACACTGGTTGATACCGATACACAACATAAGCACAGCTCGTGGCAAATATATTTTGATTGACTTATGAAAAAACTCGAAGAACCATCATTATCTACTCTTAAATCGCAAACACAAACTATAGAAACTCAAGTTGGAGAAGCAGCTCTTGGACCAATTTATCCTACTCAAACAAGAAAAACTCATCGACAAACAATGAAACAAATTACTCAATCTGAAATAAGTCAACAGCAATCACTAAAACAGATGAAATTGGAATACAAACTGAAACTAGTCAAAATCCATCGTCTATTCATGATTGCTGTCAAGATGTTCCTACTTGTCCTTGTGTTCTCGTATGCTAAATTTTATCATATTTATTTATTTATTTGATTTTAGCGATGTAGTAAATTAGAACGTTTATTTATGGAAAAGATGTCTCGTTTTATCAACTTTGTTCCAGCATTACCAAATGCACATTCATCGATAATAATACCCGAAAATCATCATAGACGTCGAATGGTACAAAGTTATTCTCGGCTTCGAAGATTCCGTGCTCGTCGAAAAACTCATCATCGAATGGTTATACGTTGTATATCGAATAATGAATCAACAACTGTTGAAGAAATTTCGGATGAAGTATGATATTTAATATGAGCTGCGAAACTTAAGTTTTGTAGAACACAAAAGCAATTTAAGATCAAAGTAAGACATTTTTTTGAACATTCGATACAAATTCATTATGAAATTGATTGTGCTGCTTACTTTTCATAGCCATCTAGTTATCCGATTGAATGAAAACACTATATGAAATACGTTATTTTGCAAATCTCGAATAGTTTTGAGCTGAAAAATCTGAGATTACTATTAATTTTGCGTTTTGAAACTAAATGCGACATAATAGAAGACCTGATGTCTACGATTCGTTTTCTTTTAAATTGCATGATATTATTCAGAAAACACAACTGAAAACTATGTTATTTGAAATTTTAGCTGATACTTCTCTTTGAACAGTGCTCTCGAAATGATAAATAAAATATGTAATATTAGCGATAAAGAACTTGACAACAACACTATACCAGAGTCATATCGACTCTACAAATAGCATCATGAAAACAATTCTATGAAAAGTTGAATTTCTAACTAAGAATTTTTCTTTTCTTCAATAAATAATTGAATCTTCTGTCAGACAGAAGATTTCCTACAAAAAAAATAATTCGACAAATGTGACTATAGCGTCTTTAAAAAAGTATTAAAAGGAAATACATGGAATTTAGGCATCGACAAATGTGACACTTAGACCCGATGAATCTCATGAACTAGTAACATCTATTCTAGTTTAATTCAGTCACAGCGAAACATTTTTTTTTGTGATATGATCAAGGTAGTAGTAATTTGTTTTTAATATATAGTATTGACCAAAAATTTTAACAACGAACCATTTTTTAGCGTTTTTTTCTTTATGTTTTGCCTATCCGAAACTCAGGTCAGATTTCCTCATTTCGCGAAAGCGCATTTTAAGTAAAAATTTTGATTTTTAAAATATAGCTAAAAAGTGTTACTCTAGCTCAGAATTTTGACTATAAAAACCAACATAGACGAGAAACTGCTTTTTCAGCAGGCTCACATGACCAAGGACACTTTTTTTTCACGTAGAAATTACGTTTTCTCTCTGGCAGGATGGTTCTCACCTTTGGAGAACCTTTAATTTTGTGACCAAAAATCTGAGCTAAAGTGGCACTTTTTTAGATATATTTAAAAAAAATCAAAATTTTTACTTAAAATACGTTTTCGCGAAATGAGGAAATCTGACCGGAGTTTCGGATAGACAAAACATGAAGAAAAAAACGCTAAAAAATGGTCCGCTCTTATATTTTTGGACAATACGGTAGTTGATTGCATTAGATTCTCAGTCGCAATGAACATTTCTGATTCAGAAAACTTTGAATGAATTCTTTAGTGTTTGCTTGTTTCTTACAGACAACAACAGAATCAGAAAATCAACCCAAAGAGAATGTTGAAATTCCGCAAGAACAAAATAAATCGATTCCTTCAATTGTTGCTCCTGATCTTGATGAAAATCTTGTTTCAATAACAATGGCAATTGAAAAAACTCTTGAAGCAATTGATGACTTATCTTCAATTGAAAAACTTGATACAACTACAGTAGTTGATCATACAGCAACTCTTTCAATGTCAACAGCTATGAATACTTGTTCAACGGCTCGACATTTAGTTTTAACAACATCTTCACTTGATGAAACTTAAAGAATATATATGAAAAACATTAAATTTTTTAGTTTTAAAAAAAACTTTTCTTTTTTCTTTTAGTCTCAATTTCGTTTATTTATCACTCGCTTTGGTTTTTCAACAAGTCCAACAGTTGATTCATCGACAACTCATATAATTGTGAATGAAAACTCTTCTCTCGTTTGTTCATTAACGGGAAAAATAATTCAAGGAATAGCTTGTCATTTATTTATTGTTTCAAATCGTTGGTTAAATGATTGCTTAGCTCTAGAAATAATTGTTGATGAACGTCCATATGAAATTCGTGGTTACACAAGTTTAGGTGCTGATCATGGTGGAATGCGTCGATCACGTTTAATACCTTCATATCTATTAGAAAAATATTCGATTTATTTACGTTGTTCACCAAATGATTGTGCACGATTACAAACAATTGAACAAGTTCAAGAATTAGTTGAATTATGTGGAGCAAAATTAGTTCGAAATTTTAGCGAAATAAAAACAATTGATAATGAAAGACAAATGGTTCTTGTTCTTGGTATTAATGGATTTTCTGGCGGAGACAATAAACCCAAAGCACTTTTAGATGCATGCCAACAATTTAATGTTAGATGTGTTAATATTTATTGGTTACTGATTTCAATTGCTAAATTTGACGTACAACCACTTGAAAATTATGATATAAATCAAATTTAAGTCATTTATTTCGTCTGTGTTATTATTAAACGAGATTGAGTCTATTTAGGTTAAATATGATAAATGCAATAGTTTTGTTCCTTTTTTGTGAAAAAACGAATTTATTTTTGACCTTCAGATAATTAATCGATCGAACATTTTGTTAAGATAATTTGTCAGATATTCATAGTTTGAAATAAAAAGAAAAGAAAAGTGCCAGAATATACATTTCTTTTCCTTTTTTTCGAATTGCATTCAAAAAGATTTCTTTCTTCTTATATTTCAGATTAAATAAAAAATATGGATGCAGCTATCGACCAATATGCACCGACTGAAACTCACAATGATACTCCAACAGTGTCTTTATCTTTACCATATGGTCTTCATCCATCTTGTCTTCATATGCACGTTCGATCTGGTTCAAACACGAAACATATAGTTCAATTTGTAATACGACAATTAATTTCATCTGATCAGAATTCAACGAATATTGAACAAGTAACATGGAATGCATTTGGTGATGGTATATCAAAAGCAATAGCGTGTGCTGAAATGACAAAACGACGTTCACATAGGTTATAAACATATTGAACAAATTTGGCAACCGGCTAATGTAGATGTTGAATCAGATACATTAAAAGTGAAGAAAGATGTTCCAGCAATTTGTATTCTTCTATCAAAAATCCATTCGTCGAATTTAAATGAATGAGAAAATTAATTAATTTTTTTAGATAAAGAAATCAAAATCAAAATATCGTTTTTCTTTCGTTGTGTCGAATGTTGCACTCGTATTTGACGTTATCTTCTCATGTTTAATAACACTTATTTTTCTCTATAGTTGTGGAAATTATCGCCGGCAGCATGCATTAACAACTGGATCTGTGTTTATTTCGTGGTTCTTTTCAGTTCTTTTTGTTTTTCTTCTACCATTAGATACTTCATCGTTAAGCATTTATTTACTAAAAACAAAAAATAACTATTACCCATGTAAAAAGATTTTCCATTGTAAGCTATTTTTAAGCGGCTTAAAATAGCTTTTTTCTAACTTAATAACTTAAAAGCACTTGAGTTTGCATGATTTAAGCGATTAAAAGTTATTTTTCTGAACCAAGCGCTTGATTTGGCTTAAAAATATTCTTTTAAGCGCTTATCATGGCTTAGTGTGTAATTCGCTTAACGGTGCTGAAAAGTTTCTTATTCTTAAGTACTTTAAAGTAATTATTAAATAAATGACTTCGCAGTTCTTGAAGTTTTATCCAATTTAAGCAGTTTTAAGCGCTTGTTATGTAGAACGTTTGAATTCGCTGTTCACTTCTTGTTAATTCAGCGATTAAAAGTACTTAGTACACGAATCATTTGTGAATATAGAAGACTTCAGAGTTTTTAAGAGAATTCTANTTACTTTCATCGTTATCTATTTGTACGACAATGTAGTCAAGTGGCTTCTTCTACTGACTTCCAATTCGATCGCCTGCAGGAGCAAAGTTCGAGACCAGGTTCCGGCATATATCAGAACTGTTTCAAAAAAATCGATCGGCTAGCTGCTAATGAAGTAAAATGAAATAAAATGGTACTTGGCACAATTTCAAGTATATTTCGTTCATAAAGAGTTCAGAGTAGCGAATGGTTCTTTTTTCAATATTCTATTTTATCAGTTAAAAGCGCTTAGATAGTTGATCATAAACACTTTTAAGTGCTTAGATGTCTTGTTCTAAGTACTTTTAGTCGCTTAAAAATGTGCGCTGAAAGGTGCTGTTTAAGCGAATTTTTAAGCGACGTTAAGCTAGCTTTTTCGCTGAAATTTTCACATGGGTAATGTGAAGCAACCACGACAGATTTAAATCGATCGAAAATACCTTATACTTATGCTTTGGAGATTAGGTAACAGTAAGAATCATAGATTAGATCGATTCTATCTATCATGAAGACATTTCAATGCGCGCTAACACACTCCTTCGCTCAGCTTTGACTTCCCTAAGTTCTACTGCTAAGGATGCTGAACTTATTTAAATCCGTCGAACCAGCTTGGCATAAATAAAGTAATTTATAATTTTTGTTTAGGTTGCTTATCGAGAGTGCATTCAGAATAACTCAACAAGCACATCAACGATTACTCCTGATAGTTTAAATCGAGTAAAAAAAAGACTTATTATAGTTGTCTTTGAATGCTAATACAAAATGTTTGTAGAGTAATTCAAAGGAGGTTTTATGCCCTCGACCATGGTCTTATGTAGATCAAAGATCTTATGGAGCTTTATGGCGTATTATTTATTGGATATCACAATTTCTCATTTCGTAAAAACGAATAAAAATGAAAAACTTTTATTTTATTTTAATTTTCTCAAGGATTGTTTTACCATTTATGCAGTCAATTTGTCAAACAAGTTAGTTTGTTTTTGTTTTTTTGGTATATATATATATTTTGTGAAATATTTTTAGGTGAATTTTATCTAAAAGGAAAGATTCGATATGTTTTAATAAATATGAAGATTTAGAAATAACGAAGTTCTTTATATGTGGTTTTTACTTTCAGTAAAAAAACTTGAAGAATTTAAATGACTCTCTAAAACTTTCTTCAGTAATAATTGTTCCACTTAAACAAAAAAAAGCTATGTTTTCTTCTTATTGATACCCTATTAATCTGATAAATTGTCTGCACCTAGCAGCAGTCGTCAAATAGGAATTATACAAAAAGTTGTTAACTGTACCTTTTAAATTTGATTAAAAGTGTAAAATTTCGTGAATTAAATACCTCTGAGAGTTACTCAATGAAAGACTTTCATAATGACATTTCATTTGATCTTTGTCGATTTCACAGTCTCCTATGAGATCTCATAATATCTCGGTTTATTATAGCTGACTATTATCGCCACCAGTACAACATGGGGCCTTTTCCTTCTTGTGTTAATGCTTGGCTATGGTCTTGTTCAAGTACCATTAGATGTTTATCATCATTCTCGAACATCTTATATGCTTTCTCATATTCAATTTAAATTATCCAAACGTTACAGTTAAAAAATCGATATTGAAGAGCGTTTAGAATCTCTTGTTGATGAAGTATCAAAATTATGTCTTCAAATAAAATTTAATGATTCTGAAGATTATAGAGCAACAGCAGCAAACGAGCTAACCGATTTAGTAACGGAAAAACAATTAATTAAATTACATGGACTTTTAAAAAAGAATACACATATTCATCATCGAGTACAAGCTTCTTGGATAAATATGATTCATGAAGCTTTTTATATAGAAGATGTTTTAAATAATGAAAACAATACTAATCATTCAATTATTAAACAAAGTCCACTACCAAGATCATGGTTAAGACAAAAGCTATTTGATGAACATCCGGTATTAGGTAAAATAAAAAAGTTATTGAACAAATCATTATCATCTTTTATTTTATTTTTTTCAATTTTAAATATGCTACGAAAAGAAGAGAAAACCATAGCAAGGAAAATATATTGTAATAAAATAAATCAATTAAACTAGATCCAGTCAACATATAAACCAGGGATATAACCAATGGAGGAAAAGCGGATTCTAGTGGATCCTAGGATCCACCAGGAACCGGGATTCCTCCTTGTAACTTTCCACATTTTTGCCTTCGTCACATTCCTATACCTAAAAGCGTAAGTGTATTTATTTGAATCTTCTAATCTGCTATTATTTTCTATTCAGAAAAATTCTTTAAATCAAAATTAAGCATTTTATTTAATATAAAAAACTAATCTTTCATGTATAGAATGGTATATATTTTTTCTTATACGTCCATGGGCTCTTCGTATTCTTGCTATAAGTTAAGACTATATCAATATTAGTTATTTGGTCTGAAATGACTTTTTTCAGTGCAAAAACAGTTTTATCCGTATTTGCTCAATGTGTTAATCCAGCTCGACGTCATTATAGTTATTTTACAATTAAAGTAAGATTAAATAAAAAAAAAAACTAGAGGGTGTGGGTGTGTGGGTGGGGTTGGTGTGAGGGTGTGGGTGTCCCTGCCGCTGACAAGAACGACAACCAGCCGCAGGCCCACATCCACACCCTCAAGATAATACCAAATGCGCAATAGACAAATCAGAGTTTAAGGTCAATGACTTGTTTTATTGACTTCAGAGAACAGAATATGAAACAATGTAGAGATGAAAGAAATGAACAACCACTTAACTTTCTCTGATGAAAAAGGATATATATATAGACATATACATATATGAATATAGAGATAAATCCATCTCTTGTACGACTCATCAGGAGAGCTAAAGAACAGAAAGAAGGAAACACGAAATTAACAAATGCATTCCACTACATCACACTGTCAAATTAATTTATTCTGAAGAGTGCCGAGATTTGAAAAATTATAAGATTTTCGTTCGAGAACGCTAGTGTAAATGCTCTCTTTGTTAGAATATAATACGGAAGTAACTCTAAAAGATCGTTATTCTAAAAACAATATGTTTCATAATTCGATATAGGTTTTTTAGCAATGTTATTCGATTTAATCAAAAAAAACTTTGTTTCAGTAATTAAATATATCTATAACTGCAGTTATAGTTATAATGCTATATATACAGAAGATTTCACAGACACATGCATTTGTAAATAGGTTTAACAACGACTTGTCTTCTAATTTCTATCATTTGGTAAGCATTGAAATTTGAACGTTCCGTTAACGTATTGTTAGGTAAAGACCATCAATAGGCAATATTGATGGCGATTTAGATCAAATCTTAACTAGATGGTAATACATTTTCGAAATTTGAGATATCCCGTTAGTTGCGTCTTCATTTTGAATCATGTTAAGTTGTGGTCTTCTCAGGACCCACGTCTAAACGTCAGAAATGTGCCATCTGAGCTGCGTCTCTATGTGTTTGTTCACCGCGATCTCGATGTAAATTAAAAGCGATTCAGACGCGCTTTCATTCAAAAAATGTTTACCTGGGAAATAGATGACAGAAAACGTCAGACATTCGATCACTGCTATGATTTTACCAAACGATAGCACTTGGGTTAATGCAAAATGAGGGTGTGGGTGTGACTTCGGCTGGTAACACCCACACAGTAATTCGTTCGAACTGTCCTTGAAGATATAGATACGTGGGTGTTATGCCTCTTGTAATCCACATTCACTTTCATACCCAATTCTTTGTTTAAAATATTTATTATGATAATATCGCTAATAGTTATATAACACTCTGTTGAGTACATTGACAATTCATTCTTGGGAATATGGAAGTGTTAATAAATAAAACTCTCTTGTCATTTATATTAACGGTAAATTATCCAAAGGACATTGAATAGAAAATTTCTCTAGATATGTTTCAATACAATCCAAATGAAACCTATGTGTACACGGTAATGATTTCATCTGTTGTCCAAGGATAAATGTTTCCATGCAAATAGTACAAAGTTCATTTAAATGAGTTACATTAACATCGATTGTTGAGAATGTGTCGAGGATGTTTTTACCAATGGTTCTGCGTTGTATACGTTCATCTAGTCTTAGCAGTATTTCGTAGTCATTTGAAGAACTAAGTAAAAATGCGAAAATAAGTTTTAAAATAAGTAACCTATACTACTTACAGATCACGGTTTTGCATTTCGAGTAACACAGTAATTAGATCATCATTAAGTTGGGATTGATTTTGAATATTATATTCATTAATGGTATAATCTTGAAATCTATAATTAACTACATTGTCATAGCATAGAGAACCATATATAATAGATTCGAAGTCTGTATCTGATGAGTACGAACATTCATAATAATGAAGTTGTGAATCACATAAATCAATTTTATCGAATCGGCAAGAGGCATAGAATTTTTTATTGCGTGATTTAATTTTAATGGATTTTGCATGTTTTGTTTTAATCTGAGATCGTGCACGTTTTTTTCGATGGCAACGTTTTGAACGTTGATACGGTTCTTGCTCATAAAAATTAGCTAAATTGAATTGTTTTTGAGTAAGACGATTACGAATATATACATCACCATTACTGTCATCATAAAAATACTCGAAATTATTATCGTTATCATCTGAACTATTTTCTTCCTCGAATAGGTTTTGTTCAGAGCTATATGAAATAACAAAAATAAACTGAAATATCAAACGACATAGAAAAAATAACCTACCAAGAATATTCTATTGGAGGTGTTGATGATACAACAATATAATTGCCCAGATCACTTCTATTACTATTTGATTGATTACTACATGAATTCACGTCTTGTTTGATGGACGCAGGGTGCACCATTGATTGTAAGAATGAATGAGTCAAAAATAAGCATTTCTACATTGTTAAATACCTCCGTAAATTGGAAAAAAACACAAATGATGCATCTAGACAAAAAACAAACACATTTACTAAAAGAAAAGATGACGACTTCTTGCATCATCCGAGTGTAAGAAAATAATATGACTCATCAATCAGTCCGATACTTACATAGAACGAAAAGAAATTTCCGAATGACGCGGATGGATAGAGGGTGTGGTTGTTGGCATGAGTTTCAGGTACAAGTACACGCACACCCAGAACTCCGAATGGAATTTGAAAATAAAGTGGCCTCGTACACTTTGCTTTAATGAACAAAACGTATCGGCACACTTTACTTTTGTAACGCAAGGGTACCAAAGTGTATATTTCGAAATGTATGCTATTATCTAGAAAAAAAACATGTTCATCTTTATATCTGTTCAAACATGTTTAAAAGATGCATACTATGAAATAAACAACAAATGTCCAATCCAATTATTTCTCAATCTGATACAATTAGTAAGATATTTTCAGAAAAAAACATATTGGCGTACTTAAAAAAACACAATAAATTTACTCTAGAGTACATTTTACTATTACAAAAGATGACGAAAATCAATTCATATTTTCGTCTTTATCTGTTTCGTCATGCATATCAGCATGATCATCACAGAACCAAATCGAATCAACTTCAATGCCAAACTTAATTCTACAATAATTGCACAACCATCTTGGGCAATTTTCGTCTCAATGAATCCATTCAGGGATGCACCAAATTTTGATTAAGATTTGGATTCGGGACCAAAGTCTTGGTATTTGGACTCGGATTTGAAGGGTGGCGTGGGGGTGGATGAGGGGGTGGTCTTGAGTCTTATCTTTACCCCCACCCCACATCCCACCCGCAGGTACCAGTTCCTTTATAATTATTTTAACACCCACTCGATTTTGTTCAGTTAAAGTCTTTTGTTCGTAATTTTATCCTGTCTCATTTGAGAATAATTGCCAAAAATGCTCGTTGTACCATTTGTGCGTGCGATGGTATTTATGTATCATAAATTCATCGTGCATAAAACGTTGCAAAGTACTTTTTCATACATTATGGAGTTTTTAAGAAGAGGAGTTTTGATTGACTCTATTAATCTTTTACTTCTTTTCAGACGTCTACCCTTTTCATAATTTTTAAGTAAGTTAACAAACACAAACTACATCTCTACTAAAAATATTCCGTCCACGATACAACAAACAAAATTTCTCCAACAATCAACTATTTTGAAAAGGAGTCCTCATGTTCGAGAGTTTGCGAGTACCACATTTCTCCTAATAGTAACGGTACCAACAAGGTTTGATTTCATAAATTTTACAAGGACCTCTGGCAGACCAATTAATGCAAAAAATGGTGATCCAAAACTTGCAAAATATGCCAAATAATTCACAACAAGTACAAGAAAATCTTCGCCAAATGATGGATCATATAAATCTTGTACTAAGATTATAACTATCCAAGGCATCCAAATCATTAGAGTCAATAAACTTATGCCTAGTAATTGTAAGATCATTCGTCGATTTCTTTTTAATGTATTCGATACTGGTATCGATGGTGACACCACATGCTTGTGTACAATTACGCGACCAATCATCGTGAGACTGAAAATCAATAGAGTAAAAGCTGGTAGCATTGTATTAACAACTGTATCATATATATTTTGAACCATATCATTAAGATAACATGCTCCTCCGCAAAGCAATGCAGTTACATCGTGTTCGTAATTTGATCCGCATGGAAAAATTAGAATAAGATATATGTAAATTCCGAAAGGATATACACAAACGAATCCCAACGGCATATAATGAAACAATATTTTGTGTTTCATAATGATCTGTTTGTGAAATACTAACATATAACGTTCAATTGCTGCATACATTGTCAGATATAAAGATAATACTGGAAGAGTATAATTCCAATAGATCCAAAACAGACATAATTTCGATGATCGTACGTATCCTAATGAAAGATAGGATAACGTGAATGGTAATTCAGTTGTAATTATCAAGAAATCACTTATTAAGATACATAAAATCACATGATGATTGATACGATTCATGAGTAATACGTGGCGCAATCGAAAAAAATAATAAAAGATAATCAGAAAACATAATAATGATGGTACACCCAATGTAATTATTAAGGACATTGTAATAATTCGTTGTTTCATGCTGATTGTATACATGCTACTTCCGTGTACAAACGAAATATTGTTCGTTTGATTATTCATATCACTTTCAGGACAGATGCGTACGTGTGCTTCTTGCTCGACGATAGAAATGTTCGAAGTTTTGTAATGAAAAAGAGGACGCTTGTTCTATCAAGCCTATGTTCGAAGCAGTACTACTACTACTAGTGTTAGTTTCAGGTGGTATTTAAATTATGATGAAAAAGAAGACCACAGAATTCACAATATTTTTTAGAAATACTAATGAAAAAAGACGTGTCTATCGCTGAACATTTAAATTGTCATTTATATATCTTCTGCTTTTTCAGGAAGCATGATTGCTTCTTGATTAAATATCAAAAGCGACAGAGCTCACAAGTGCCAGAGTTGAAACAATGTGAAAATATCGTGAAAATACTTTATAACTCTTTTGTACAGAAAATCAGAAAAAAACTGGTTACACTTAATGTCAAATGTGGTCTTGATTCAGGTAGTGCATTACTCAATGCTGTATAATATTAGTAGAACTACACTTGCTCTGCAATTCTGATAGTACATAATATTCATTGTAAGCGATTTTAATGACTTGCATAAAAGGTACTGTAAACATCATAATTGAAATATTCTCGAAATTCTCAAGATCAGCGGTGCCGGTGGATATGATAGACAAGAATATCAATCTAACTGATGTCAACGATTGCACTCTTTCGAAGGAGTAAATCCTAAAGAACAATTTATCAGTGATGGGGTATGGGTGTGAGTCTTCGCTACCAAATCACCCACACCCTCGATTTCTGAACTTGCAGAACAGTAACTTTTCAAATAAGCTAAAAATACTTATCCTGGTCGGCAAGAGCAGTTTTTTCATTCGCAGTACATTTTTATGCAAGAAAAGTTGTATTCGTGATAAGTATGATCAACAACCTACGCCCAGATCAAACTGGTTATTAGGGGATGATATTGTTCTCCCTTCTTGTTTATTGGAAATCGAAAAACTAGCTACTAAAACAAACAACATGTTGTATACACACACATATATATCTCTCTCTCTCCTCCGTTGAGAAGACGATATATATATATATATATATATTTATACATTTATATATATATGGCGATAGATGTGGTGGGTGACTAGATAGAAGAAAAGGAATGACATAATAATATGTGAGGGTAAGCCCGTAACACTGGTATACATAAAAAAATAACTTTTTTCCTGGGGGAGCAGGACAAAACCTTTTTACATAAAAACGTATTGTTTTGTTTTTCCAAAAATTACATGGTATTGGTCAGAATTCAATACTGATTTCAAATATGTAATTTGTTTTTAAAAATGTTGAGATTGAAAGATGACCTTACCGCCCCCTGTCTTTTCTGGTTGAATACTTAAAGACTTCACCAGTATTGATTGACAATAATGAATCTGATACAGAGCGCTCTTAATCAATCACACTGTAGTGGTTTAGTTTATCTAGTATCCTAAAAAAAATCAATTAGCATCTCAGTACCCGCCCAAAACCTGCAAAGCACTTCAGCACCTGTTCAACACTTTTCTGTGCTAGGTGCCAGCACTTTCCTCCTTTGGGAATAGTGGATATTTATATTTTTTTGTGGCATTTATTGCATGTATTATTATAAAAAAATGGAGATGGCACGGTTACTTTCGTAAAAGTTGTTTATGTTTTTTTTGTTAAAACTGTATTCGAAGAGGGAAAGAAAAATGCGCTTTTGGCTGTATCGCACATAAATGATGTGGAGAGAAGATGAGAAAGAAAACGATCAGTCATATATATGATACGGCATGCATCGACATATAAGTTGAGGAAAGGAAAAAAAGATAGAAATTCTTTCTTTTGATGAAGCGAAGGAGTAAAGAGATCGGAAGTCCCAAGAATCGACGACTGGCATTTTTTTTCGTTTATGACGAATTCGTATTTACACAAGAAAAGAAATGTGTTGGTCTTCTGGTTCACGTATAAACCTACAAAACTAATAAAATATTGTTCCTTTCCTCTACACATGCACTCCGCATGTCAACAAAGCGAAAATTTACTTTTGCGCGACGTAAGGTTAGGTCCTCCATTTTTCTTTTGTGTTTACTGAAGAAAAACAAGAAAGAATTGAAAAAAATCAGCCATGAAATAATCTGACGCGACTATGTGTGTGTACACTAGGTTGAGTCAATGCACATCGATTGCAATACTTCTGTTTCAAATTCGCACCACCACATTCGCATGACTTCATTCTATTCGAGATAGAGAAAACCAAGACTTTGTCAAATAATCCACAATTTTCAATAAACCCCTTGGATTATAGGACACGCCAAGGACTCCTTTCGAAAGATCTCTTCGAAATCAATCCAATTACGTACGTATCCAAGTTGGAATGCTGCACCAAGCGAATTCAGTGATGCCGAATTATGGAAATATTACAGTTTCATCAATATTTCAGAATTCTCAATGGGTCGGCTTATTGCTCTGGAGCCGCAGACGTCTCCACCGCATATAACTCGATAAGTTCGATCGAATGAACACCACCCGACCCCACCCGACCAACGACCTCCTAGAAAATCCGAAAATAATGAGGACATTCTGGGATTTCCGTGGTTCCATCTGAATGGATTCACTCCGTCGAGCACTCCAAGGTGGAGACATGCACCATTTTATAGATACTTATGAGCGGCATCTATTGATATATATGTCTGCTCTGGAACACACAATGTGATAGATGCATTTCTTGCGGGTGTGGGTGTTGGTAGACATCTTTTTACCTAATCCGCACCCATCCACATCCACCCCCTAGGTTATATCTATCAAACCAGCTCTAATTGGGATCCCTGAACTATTCGATAATATCTGACAGTCGAAAATCATGAGTATGTGTCAGTTTGCTGCGTCGCACTTAGAGAAAATAATCCAGTGATGTGCAGGAATAGGAAGTTGTCGAATCCGACGGAACCGGATGGTGCAATAGTATTTGTAATTACTTGAAATTATTTTAATTGGCGACGATTGCTGACTATGTTAGCTAATTTTATTTTAATTTATTCCATTTTAATTTTGTTTAATTCTTGTTGATTTAATTATTTTGTTTTAGTATATTGTATTTTATTTTAGAGATTCTTGTTAATTATTTATTTCTATTATACCTGATCCGTACCACGGCGACCTTATTTACAACACTACAGTGGTGTAAATTACACCAATCAATGCGCAGATATAGTGTGAGTGAAGTGCGAAAAAGAATACCGTCTTTGAGTTCTATTTTATTAGATTCAGAATTCCTTTTTATTTTATTTTACTTTAGATTATTCCATTACGTATTTTGTTCTTATTCTGGTTTTTTTGGTATAGTGCTTTATTTTATTGTATTTTTGTTTTGTTTTGTTTTATTGTATTGAATTTACTGTTAATTTTGCTTTTCAGGATTATTGTAAACTGTTTATTCAGGAAATAAATGTACTGAGAAGTAAAACTGAAGTAGATTTAAGATGGCAAATTTTAGGATGTGGGTGTATTACTATCTCGAAGTTTCTTCACACCCACACCCGCAGTCATTTTCATGACTCTGCTCTCGAGTATCGTCGTGCCGATTACTATCACCATGCTCGTGGTTGTCGTAACTTTTCGCTAAAATATGATAGTGATCATTTCTTTCCTGAGACACAAGGAAGACTCACTGAGCGGAAAAATTCTCCTTCAACTTCTACTAAGAGTGAGCCCGTTCAATTCTCTTCCTAGATATACATAACATTTCTTGACAATGGCTTTACGTACGAAAAACAAATCGATGTTCGAAGACGTGTCTATGCTCTCCTAGGACGAATGAACAAAATAGATATAATCAAGCATTTTCAAAAGGATAATATTCTACGTTCAACTATTTATTCTATCATGACACGTTTCCCATATGGTCTACCGATCGAAGACAAACTGAGAAAACGTCGCCCATGCAATTTGAATAAGAATCGACAACAAAAGTTGAGAGACTACTCCGAAAATCGGGTGGGTACCAGTCAAAGAAAGTTGACCGCAAAATTTAAAGTCTCATGGTCATGCATTCGACGAAATTTGGAGAAACTGGGGTTGACATATTACAAGAGGCGACGGGCACCAAAATATACGTCAAAACAACTCGAATAAATATCAGGAAAGTGCCGAAAGTTATGTCGAAAAATTACAGATCCCGAAACATTCATCATCATGGACGATGAAAAATATTTTTCATTTTCTGGTGATAATATGCCCAGCAATGCTGGATTTTGGTCTGGCGACGAATAACATCTATCGCCCGAAGTGAATTTTAGATCCAAACAAAGATTCGCACACAAAATATTAGTATGGTTGGCAATATCTAGCAAAGGTATCCCAGCACCATATATTGGAACTACGAAAGGTTCAGTTGTCAATGGCGATATATATATATTAAAGAATGCGTACCAAAACTATTCACATTTATCTATGAACATCATCAAGATGATAAATATGTATTTTGGCCTGATCTCGCCAGTTCACATTATGTCAAAAAGACAATCGAATGGCTCAATGAACAGATCGTACCCTTTGTACCGAGAGCGGCTAACCCGCCGAATGTTCCCAAGGCAAAACCAATCGAGGACTTTTGGTCAATATTGACTGATAAGGTATACAATGGAGGTTGGGAGGCTACGAATCGGAAACAATTGGCCAACAGAATTAGAATACAACAAAAACAAATTGATCTCAAAGTGGTCCAGACCATGATAAATGACGTTCGCAGAAAATTACGAAAAATTGAAGACAATGAACCTTTTTCGATTTTGTAAATATGCGATTTGTTCATCTCATGTCATTGTATTTTTCATAAAAGAAAATTAGGAAATAAGAGCACAAGATGATGAAGAAATAAACGTTTTAATGTTGTCTAGAAACTTTCGACCCAGGCGTTAATACTGATACGTAATCGGTGAAAAGAATCTAAATCGTAAGTATAGCATTCTCGTGAAAATTGAAAACTTAATTGGAAGGCTATACAATGTTTGCAAATCTGTTTTTATTTCGACCGAGAAAAAATAATGACCAATCATTCAAAGCTATTTAGTAAAAGTGCTCATTTATTACTGTTGAAGTCGAACATGCTTTTTTTAAAAAATACATCATTATTCATTCACACGTTTGATTGACAGATTTTCTAATGATAGAGAACCCTAAAAGACAGTTTATTTGTTTCTATACATAACTAGAAAGTGAAAAAGCCCCTCAAATCAACTTTCATTTTACTAAGTGCTGAGAAGAATCATGCATGTTTGTTTTTGTTTCACGAACTAATATAATAAATTCTAGAGTGACGTTTCATAATGAAAGACAACACAGTGATTTTTTACTTAGCATTTTTTGTATTGACGATTCAGAACAAATGGGCTCCTCTAACAAACTGACAAGAAAAGTATTTTTTTTAGTAGTAGTTTCTTATGGATGCCGCCTTATTTCGTTGAAAGTTAATATTCTTTCAGCCATGACAGATGTACGAAGATGAATGAGTCTCGGAAAGTCCTTTTCAAAAGAATTGAGCTAATGAAAAGCATAGAATGATGAATTTTTTATGAACACATCGACCCGAGGATGTAGTTATGCTGAAATGTCATAATAATTAATAAATACTAATACAATATGAATACAAAAAAATATTTTTCATATAACAAAGAAATCCCAGAAAAAGGAATTTCGATATCGCCTCGTAATCTTTTGATTAGAATTAATAATCAAAACTAAAAGAAAAAACATTTTCATTTCATTTTTCCAATTTTTATTTTTGAACCCCGATGAGGCATTAATTCATTGCCTAACGCTATTGTATAAGAAAGGTTAATCAGAATAGCTGAACACAATGATCCCTTCTTTTTCAACACAATTAAATAGCCATTACTTAGATGAGATGATTTTGTGATAATAAAAACTTTCCAGGAAGACTCTTCCCGGAAGAGTCACAAAGACGGAACAGAATATGAATCATTTTTTATTTAGGTAAATCCAAAACTGAAGAATGTTAACGTCAATGTAAAAAAACTTCCATCGGCTGAAAACGACAGCTCAACGTAAAACTATTTTAGTCATAAATCAAATGTTTTTCATCTTCTTTTTAAATTTCAGTTTATCCACGAGATGGAAGATATGCATGGGACTAGGCGTATGTTGTGGTTTTATTACTGCAGCTGTAATTATGATAACAATGCTTGTGTTCTACAATCGAAGTAGCGATGCTAATAATCAATCAGCGAACAGCAGTTCCACAGGTATACAGAGGATCGATTTCAATGAGAAAAAAAATCAGCAAATAGTCATTGGTTCATATCTTGAAATTATTGAATATTCACAAAGTCAATAAAAAAAGACATACAACAGTGTAAATCTGTGCTATAGAGTATTATTTACAAATCCGATTAGTTTTTTCCTGAAATTTTCTCAAAAGAAGGCTAATTTCTGTGTCATTTTTATAGGAGTTCAATTTCGATCGCGTTGGAACTCGACAGGTATTGTCGTGGCTGGGGTTACCAATACGTTAGGTGTGGGTTCTCTTTACCTTAATTATCCTTTGTCCTTGGGAGTGGATTCATCCAATGCAGTGTATGTTGTTGACGGTGGTAATCATCGAATTCAACAGTGGTTACCTAACACAGCAAGTGGTACGACTGTCGCTGGACAGTCAAACGCAGCAACAGGCTCAGCTCTAAATTTTCTAAATTATCCTACTGATATTGCGTTAGATGCTAGTGGAAATATGTATATCCTTGATGGAGGAAACAATCGAGTTGTATATTGGGCAGTTGGCGCGTCCGTAGGTGTGTTGATTGCTGGAACTGGTAAGAATACAATGCACAATACGTTTTAGTTCTATTAGATATTTAAAAGCGTATGTCCCATTTCTCGGTATAACACTGTCTCATAAATTCTTCTAGGTGTTGCTGGCTCTGCTAACAATCAGTTTAATCAGCCACTGGGTTTAGCCCGTGATTCGATCTCGGGAACTTTGTATATAGCTGATAGTCTTAATCATCGCGTCATGCAATATTTATCAGGAGCGTCCACAGGAATTCTAGTTGCTGGTGGAAATGGAAACGGAACAAACAGCAACCAATTATATTATCCGCGCGGTCTGTTGTACGATGCATCGACAAATAGTCTTCTCATTGCCAACAACAGAGCTCATAATATTGTTCGATGGGTGCTTGGTAGTAGTACATGGACATTAATTGTGGGCAGTAGCACTGGAGTGATTGGTAATACGCCGCAACTACTGAGCTACCCAACAGATGTTATTCTTGATCCATTTGGAAACATGTACGTGTCTGATGAAGGAAACCAGCGTATACAATACTTTCTAGCCGGTCAAACGAATGGATCTACGGTTGCAGGTGTAACTGGTATCACAAGTACTGCACTTGGTTTTTTCAATACACCTTCGTCAGTAGTCATGGACAGTCAATATAGCCTTTATGTCGTTGAGTATATTAATGCTCGAGTACAAAAGTTTGTNCCTATTCTTCTAGTACTGCATCCATTCACCATTCTTAGACATTTTTCGTTGCATCACCTGTCCGAGTATTATTTTTCTTCCTAACTTAGTTTTTATCCTGCCCTACTAATGGTACAGAATATGTATACTGATTTTCTTGATCCACCAGTATTAGGTGTTAAATAAACAATGATATTATATGGCAGGAATCGTTATACTCAAAAAGAAGAAAACAATTCATAAATGCCATGAGTTTTTTGACAATAGAAAGTTTTTGCAAAAATGTACTGCTTTTTTCATTCATTAATCGATACTAAACATTACAAGTATTTGGTGTTGCTCTGCAATTATGATTGAATGTGAATGTTTGATCAATATTAAGTTTTGCAATATTCTACAACGATGTCATACTAGTTTTTAAGATTCTGCCTGGGTGTGTGTGTGGGG
>OENM01001816.1:0-26295 GCA_900239745.1 Rotaria magnacalcarata | reverse complement strand
CCCCCCCCCCCCATCCACCTAGACCATCTATATCTCTAATATCTGTTAAGTTTGGTTCCCTAGCACTTAATCGAGTTTCCGGGAATATTCTCGGAATGCATCTAATCATTTTGATACTTAGTACAGGACTGTAATGGTATTACTTTTCTGAATTTTTAAAATGTCCGACGTTACCTGATTTTGTTCACATATCCCATCGAACTGTGTATTACATGGCTAGGACGTGCATTTTCTTGATGCCCAACGTTTTTGAAGATCGCCATAGAAATATTTGTAGAGTAGTTAATCTTGACGAAAAACAACGAAAACGTGATCAGACGTACAATATCGCCTATGTGAGCCAGTTTTTCCTTAGGTGTGAGATTATTACTTATTGTGATTGTTGCTGAATTGTTTAGATCTTATTTTCATCGATTAACATATATATATAATGCTATATTTAATAAATGAAGTGTGTGGCAGGTTCTCACGCTTCTTTGCCATGAACAACCTCGTCCCTGTGACAAAAAAAAGAAACACGTATATTTTACTCGTACAATAGCATGACACATGGATGAATTTGAGTTAACCCGCAATGGGCAAAAACTACAGTAAAAAATGATTTATGTTGATTTGCACGGCAACATGAAAGTGAGATTTTAGAGTACAAAAAGGAACCAAATAACAGATACATAAAGATGATCCTTAATCAAACCCGTACAATAGTAAAAAGAGAGAAGATAAAGATAGATTTTAGTAATATAGTGATGACAATGTTGGGGTTAGAAGCAGAACACATAATCGAACAAAGAACGTTTTTCAAGGTGGAAGCATCGTACTTTGACTCCTCAAAGTACAAAAATACATCAAAGTCACTCGAAGTACCTCAAAGTACTTAAAGTACAAAAGTACGATGTTTCCCCATGCATTACACAGTATCGTTCATTCATTGGCTCATATCGGAAACTATGCAAGAAATACTCNAAACTCTACTAGGGCTGCTTTTGTTTTTGAGAAGGATCTTTTTTTCGGTTATAGTAAGAAAAAATACGTGAGATGCATTAGAGAATAACGATAAAAAAAATCTGATTAACTACATCTTTCATACAAAAATGTTGCCCAATACCTGTAAGTTGTTAATAGTAAAATAACTGAGAAATTGAGAAAAACACGCATAATAAATTTGTAAGATGAAATATCGAATAACTTCGAGGAGCGCATTTCAAGTTTAATCCATTGTAAACATGCATGTAAATAGTTCTGCAAATTATAGCCAGATAGATTATGAATTTTGCAAATTTATGATACAACATAAAATTGTTCACCAGTTCACTGGTTTATTCAAATCATACAAATTCATATATCAGTACTCTTGCTTAGAATATTCATTTGGTCAATCAATGTTCACGACTGCTCGACAGCAAGGTTGGATAAACGGATCGGCTCCTATCACTGGCGTTATTCTTGTACTTTTATTTACTATCATGATTATTTCTCATTGCAATGCATCTGTCAGCGAGAAGGATTTTACATGCTTTTTCACTATTCGCATTATCTATTCTGGCCCGTCTTCATTCTTCTTGTTATTCATTCGAGAAAATTTTGGAAGTGGATGTGTGCGCCCATGCTTTTATTTATATGCGAAAAGAATCTATTTGTGCAAACGTTACTTACCACAAAGAGGTCGAACGCATTTAGTATCATTTCAAATTGAAGACAAAAGTACAGTTTCATTTATCATAAAGAGACCTGACTATTTCAGCTTCAACATCGGTGACTATGTTAATATTTGTTTTCCTCGAATAGGTAAAAATACAATCATCGCTGAGCGATAAAAATGATAATCAATTTTACCTTTTTCAGCTTCACACGAGTGGCATCCTTATACAATATCGAGTTGTCCAGAAAATAAAGAAATTCTTCGAATACATATAATGAAAAACAAAGAACTGGGCACGGAAAGCGAATAATTATTTGGATTGAGAATGGAAACGTCAACGTTCACACTACGATATGCTTACAGTACTAGTCGCATCAATTACGATCAACAGAGCTACTCCTAATGCAACATATCCTTGTAATTAGATTGAACAGTAGCGAATCTGTTTGGATTGAAAGGCCTTTTAGTAGTTCAACGTCGTATCTATTCGATTGTGAACATGTTGTTTTCATTGGAGCAGGCATCGGTATGTACGAATATTCGATGACATTATAGGTTTACTGAGACAATAGGACACATTTCTTTACTCAATTTTACTGAACTTCTTCTATGCTCGATATGGGTGTGAGTGTAAAGTATTTGTCTTTTTTCATCTGCAGCTCTCACATCTTTCACATTTCAATAATCATAAAAATTTGTTTTGATCTATTATTTCTTTTCAGACATTACTCTATGTTCAAGTGCGCTTGGATGTTTGATGCATTACTTTCGAGCACAACAAACAATTTGCGAACAATGTTGCCAAGCAAATTATAGACATGAAGCCATTCAGCAACGTAAATTTTAAAAAGTGGATTTGATTTGGGTGAATCGTTATCTTGAAAAATTTTCTTGGTTTGTTCAATTATTGGATGACTTCGAAAATCAACAATTAGCTTATCTTGAGGCGTTACGAAAGGACAATTCTACTACAACAGGCTATATGAACTTTCATTTCTATTTGACAGGGATGAAGAGTAACGATCAAACAATGATAGAAAATGCTCCTTTTGAGTTAGTTGCTAATGCCTATGAAAATGTATTGAATTGTGACGTTCTCACTAAAATTAAAACTAACACAAATCTGGGTAGAGTACAATGACCATCGCTATTTGTCAAATTCAAAGCTGAACATCGAAAAACAAGCGTCTTCTGTACAACACAAACTGCCATGGGCAATGCTATCAAACGTTGGTGTGACCATTACGAATTCACATACTACCAGGAACCTTACTTTTAGTTTGCTTTCAAAATATAGCTTGTGTAAATATAATTCAAGACATGCTTAATTCGAGCTTCAACTACCTAATGTTACTTCGAAAATAAAATAAATCATTCAGGTAGCTACGACAAAGAAACAGAAGATAAAATTTTTCTCGAATTTACGAATTGAGACCAGGTGTGTGATAGCTCGCGATCAGCTCATTATGCGGGCGAAACATTTTCACTCATTTGAGATGAACTAAACCTAATTAATTGACGACACCGATGAACTCAAATTGTTGTAGAAAACTGTGAAAAGTAAAAGAAATCTTTTTAGTACTTGAATTAGTCGAGTAGGTCAATAAAGATATTTCACATAATTAATACGAACTGATGAAAATCTTACGAAATTTTCCACTATGATAGTCTATAATAATAGATGAAGGATCAATGATCTATATAATATCTCTGGATGAATATACACTATGAATTTGATAAATTTCTAAAAAGTATTAAGAATACATTATTTTGACAAGAAACATGATACAATATCGGTACTCAGTCATGGAAATTTCACAAGGTCAAGGTTAGTTCCAGCTCATATCAAAATTTTTGAAACAAACTTACTTGACAAAATGCAACAGATTAGATGGTTCCGAGCCTACGTTTATTATGAAATTGCTGATAGTGCAAGTTCACCGACAGTAAAAAGAGTTGATCAATAGACTCGGCTCAGATTTAAATAGTTGGTTCAGCACCAAGCAGAGCTGATGACTGAATAAGACTATCGGATTCCTGACTCCAAGTCCCTATCAATTTCTGGCATTTTCAGATTGGAAAGAATATCTTTCAATTGTCAGTGACGTAATGTACTTAGTTATTTTTTCAAGCTCTTGCACAGTTTCGATACAATTTTCGTCAAANAAAAATGTTTTTGTCTATTCAGATGAATTATAATTTCGGATTTCATGAATTTACATTTCCCACGTGAGGTGATAAATACATGCTAAACTAAAAAAGAAAAGAAAAAATTCACTGAACCATGAATATCGTACAGACCATTCGTTTGCTTTTTGTTTTCTTGTGTATTACCTCAAAAGGAAATTAAAATTATTTGCTATTTATTTTGAGATTTCGTTGATCGTCGGGTGTGGGTGTGAATATATTCTAGTGTTCACATAAACGCAAATAATTATAAACCAACCATCAATAAGAAAGTGAACTAGCACAGTATTTTTCACAAAAACCAAATTAATTAAATAATCTAAAATGATCTATTATATCTGAACTTATCTTAGTCTATGTCAAGGTAATATATAAAAGATTTCTAGAATAATTAATAACCGTATGATGAGTCTTATCTAATTTGAAAACGTTCTGCCGCTCATGTAAAATAATGCTATTTAAATTAAATTTATTGTTAAAATCAATTCAAATTGAATTACAGTAAAAAATAAATATAGATTTAAACTTATTTCGATCTTTATATAAGAAATCCATTTTTAATATCGTTTTTCAATGAAACTATTTAATTACAGTGTCAATTATCGAAATAATTTATAAATTTTAAGATTAGTACTACCTATATATATATCTGAACAGAATGCAATTTAGGTCGAATTTAAAGCTTAATCGAAGTTCACTGTATGAATTAAAAAATTGTATCTCGATTGAACATCCATCAAAAACCTATATCCGTTTAGCATTGTTGTTAAAAAAAGCATTGAGCTGAAATTCCATTTTCATTCGAATTTAGTTAATGATTTAAATTGAAAAACTTGCTTTTGACTGAATAGAATTTTGCTAACTTTCGAAATAGATTTTGAAAACTAATTTCAATTTTAACCATTAAAATATATATATAATTGTCTTAACTCTGTTAATCAACCTCAAAATCTCGATCAAGATGTACTTCACTCACACTTTCACTCTCAAGATATGTATTCTTCAATAGACTTAGAGCGTAAACTAGATAGCTTAATCGTAGCATAATTGACAAATTATCAAAAGATGTAGGTTCGACTTCTGCTCTGATTCTATGACTTTTCTTGATTAGTCTCGTGAAACTTTCATGACATGTTTGATTTCTGAATAACAGAAATGTTCAGAGAAAATGTTTCTAGAAAAGTAGTAAGATACTTATGCACGCTTACTCATACAAGATTTTCTTTGTCTTTAATAAATGGACTAGAGCGTGGTTGTGCTTGAAGATGATAGCTTGATCTAAATTTTAGTAGCATTGCTTTCAGGTAGGAAAGCAGTTCCATCGTCAGTTGATACTGATGATATAGAAGTATATATGGCTGATACATGATTAGTTTTTAGAGTTCACACTTGCGACAATTTCTGATAGAAGAAAGTATAGAGTAGCAATATGCTTAGTACATTGTGCTCCATTTGTTCGGGCTAAGGATCTTTTGAGTCTTACCCGAGAAGAACCGTTTGATACTTATGTCAAACGCTATACCGCGAAAAAATTAAAAAAGATGTGCTCTTCAGATCTAGGTTTTTCCTTGTTTCTTGAAGATGTATACCTATGGGATAAATTCCAAAAGCAAGCTAAAGACGGTGTTGGCCATCTATTTATGTTGAAACGGGTTAAATATCTAAAATTAAAACACCGCTCCCTTCTCGTAGACTGGCTTGATTTTAATGGGCAAAGTGATAATTAGAAATATAGGAAAGACGGAACATGAAATCGTAGTTTATTAACAGTCCCTTAACATTCTACCCTAACCTTTACAGCTCCCACTATTTGTATTCTCTGTTCATCTCGTTACCGCTTTCGTTTGCTTTATGTATCTTTATCTTTGTTTCTCCCTTTTTGTTTTCTTTTCCTTTTTGCTTCGTCCTTTTTTGTTATTACTTCCTATCCCTCCCGCCCTCCGTGTTTCTCTGTTTTTGTAAGTACTTCCGAGTGTGACAATAAGAAGAGCATAAACAAAAAAAAAATCATTATTATATAGTTTATGTTCAAAGAGTGTCTGTAGTTAGCGCTATGATACGGTTCACTCAGAGATAGAAAGTAATTAAATGATACGATGAGGCTCTATAATTGACTGACTTGTTTTTGTGATTATCTTCAGGTTCTCTCTTATAAGATTTATTATTAATGTGCAATTTTTATGAAACTCGGAGGCAATCGTACCTATGTGAGAAAATAGTCGCTAGTTGCGCGTTTCATCATTGGCAAGTGTGGTCTATCCAAAGGCGACAAAATAACTGTTATCATTCTTTCAGATATCCAAAAAAGCAAACCTTGCTTGTCTGAGAACTTTCTTTTGTTTTTCTTCTTCCAACATGAAGTGTAATAGCTATCATTTTGTTATACTCCAAGATGTTTCAGTCCATCTCCTTAGTATAATGAACCCAGAGTATTAGCTTAAATCATTATGTACACTTTACTGGAACAGTAACAAGGTTAATAAATAGTATTATGTATTTTAGGCGTGGGATGTGGGTGGGAGTATCAGCTGTCGTTGAATCGTAGATGGGCACTCACATCCCGACAGCCACACCCAACTGACTAGTAGAACCCATTAACGGTGTCATTAAACCATAAATAAATAAATGAATGCCGTGCATATAAATGTACGTCCACATCAAAGATATTGTATTTAAACAGGACTGTATATTTCACTGTAGGGAAACATTTGTAAAAATTTTAAAACTCTAGCATATTAAGTAGACAAAGTTTTAGATAAACTACACAAAACTTTTAATTGGCTCTAAAATTACGATGCAAACGCGTTATCTAGTACTGATTATTTTGATCGTTTTATCAAGCCTATGCGGTGCGAAACATTCTTACGTACGTCTTGAACCGCATGAAGCACGAAGGATTGCTATTGAAGCCTACATCTATGGATACTCGCTCGTTACCAGTGAAGTAACTCGTATTCAGATGACTAATTCTACCGGACAAGGTGTTGTAAACACACCGATGGGCGTATTTAATAATTTGCGTAGTTATCCGCCTGCTACATATCATGGCGTCGTAGCCCCTAATGCTGACACACTGTACTCCATTGCTTGGGTTGATCTTGATAGTGAACCGTGGATCTTTTCACATCCCGATATGAATGATCGGTTCTATCTATTCCCGATCTATACACTTTGGACGCCTGTACTGGATGATCCTGGAACACGAACAACCGGCACACCTTCTGCCACATACGCATTAGTTGGACCCAAATGGAAGATACCTCTACCAGAAAAGGTCCAAGAAAAAATCACAAAAATCATCTATTCACCTACTCGATACATTGTGATTCTTGGCCGAACATACTGTACGGGTACACAAGAAGATTACCAGATTGTGCATCGACTTCAGGATCAGTATTTGCTTCGACCACTCGGTACATTTATTCGAAATGAAAATGAAACGTACAGTCGATCCAACATGCCGGCGATCAATGGCAACCCAGATCCACCATTCAATCGAACAGGCTCAGTGCGTGATGTAATTAAGAATATGAATATCTCCACCTACTTCAATATCATGGCTACGCGTATGCAGGTGAGTTCTTCATCAGGAAAAGATGTTAAATATGATGGATCGATCATTGACAAACGTTATTCACAAGCTCTTTGCGTGTGATTTTAACTTGAGAGTTGATCGGAATTAGCTCACAATATCGTTCTCAACACCTACGCGAATAGATCATCTGATTAGTCAATGATTGATCGACTCGATTCCTAATAGACTTTTGATTCATTTTTTCTTTGTTTCTTTTGTCCTACAGGATAATCTACCATCAAAAGAAGATTTTCTCATGATCATTCAGATGAGCCGGATCGGCCTGATTCCTGGTAAAAAGTTTGACTTAACCGAATTTGGCAGTGCAGTTGAAGCTGCAATCATTGAGGCCCCTAAGATCGCGTTGGATTTGATTGCTGCTTACAAAATTCGCATCGGTGTAATTGTAAATAATTGGATTATTCTTAATAGCACTGGTTCTTTTGGTACTGAATACCTGTTGCGTGCTGCAGTTTCTCTGTATGGTTGGGGTGCTAACAAAGCCGAAGATGCGATCTATCCGACTACAAATGTAGATTCTAGTGGACAAATATTATTGGGCACCAATCAATACGTACTCCATATTCCTCAAAATCAAACTCCTCCAGTCCTTGGTTTTTGGTCGTTTACTATGTATGACAGTGATCTTTTCTTTGTGCCCAATCCGTTAAACAAATATACTGTGAGCTCGCGAGATCCATTAGTTTATAATACAGATGGTTCCCTTAATCTCTACTTTCAAAACACATCTCCTGGAATAGGCAAGGAACCTAATTGGCTACCAGCACCTAAAGGCAATTTCAATATTATGCTTCGTATGTATTGGCCTCAAATATCGATTCGTGAGATCATCAATGGCACATGGCAAATTCCATCCATCATAAATGTTTCATGAATGAACTTTTTATCAACCATTTTTTCTACGTTTTCCTAGTCTTTTACTAAACCGTTGATCTTAAGAATGAGAGTAGATAAATTCAACAAAAATCATCGCCAAATTATGTGCAGTAACAAGGTAGCAAGACTCGTCTCTGGTTGATGTTTACTCAGTTGTTATTAGGATTGTTATGCCGTTTCTTAACTTTTCGAAAGGCAAGAGGATGAAGTATACAAAATAGCTAGTACTCAGTTTTATGAAGAGGAATAAACCACTATTGGAGAGTCGTTCATAAAATAGAGAAAAAAAATCCGATAAAAATCTTTTCTTTATTAATAACGGCGATTTATTTTATTGTTGATGGTAACACAACCTAAAATACGAACATGATAAATTCAATGGATCGAATTAATTCAGTACGAATTTGTTGCTGATGATAACCATAAATTGATTAAGAAAACAGTTGTTGATTGCAATCCTCTTTGCAGTCAACCTTTTTAAAAGATTGTCGATTTAAAAATATGATTTCTCATTGAATTTCGATGGACAGTGGTATAAACTAAAGTCTTCTTGATTTTCCATCGAATTCAAACATTCTCATTTCATCGTTTTTCATCATTCATTTATCAATTTAAAAATTTGTTTTTAGAATTAATGGATATTTGAGATTATAGATTTGAATTGTTGGAGGGTGCTGGTGTCTATTGTGGTTATGCCTGTAACTTACACCTAAAATATGAGATGAGTGATCTAGTGGTATTTGACGTTAGACGTATGTGTGCCTCGAACAGCTACCCTAACAGTGTTGAGTGTTGGTGTGCGTGTGTCAGTGTCAAAGAAGATCCACACCGGCACCACACTCACACTTTAGAACTACCTTACATCAAACCGTCTCCTAAGACTTTTTAAGTTTTATTGATTTCTTTTTATCGCTTAAGTATAATTTATTGATAATGTATTAGTTAGGTATCACTCATTTACTAAAAAATCTTTAGATATTACATATTTGTTATCGTTAATATATCATTTATTGATAATGTACACGTTATTTCTCACTCATTTACTATTAAATCTTCATATATTATATAAATTTTTATGTCTACTATACTCTCTAAAATGAAAAGGTGTCATAATCAACCGTAAAGGGTTTTAGCGCATGTCAAGTACTTACTATGGTTCTAGATTTGGGCATGATTTTCTGAATCGTTTTTTCGGTTCTAGTTAAACTGTCTATAACCTTTTTCAGTTCCGCATTTCTATCTAAAACCAATGTAAGTTCTAGATAGTTTGACTAGAACTTTTAAAAGGTTGACAAAATGGTACCGAGAAACGGTTTAGTGTGGCACTTTTTTGCTTTAGAGAGTATTATTTATAATATATATAATTCTTCCTTAAAAACTGTGACTAATCTATTTTTTCTCTTTTTAGATTGTATTCTCATCTATCAATGAAAACCAAGCATTCCCGATAACAAAAATAAAAAAATGTAGGTATAAAACATAATAAATTAATTTCTTTTTGATTCTAGCTCTAGAGGTGTTATAATGATATCAAATTACAATGCAATTATAATTATTTTTCTTTTTAAATAAATTCAAAACAAAATAACTTATAATTTCTTTTCATTTAGATTGTTCACAAAAACTATTAGACGAAATTAAAATTAAATTAAAAACTAAAATCTAAAAAATTAAATTAAATAAAAAAAGATAAAATTAAACGAGATGAGATGAGATGAGANAAAAAATATTCCGGGCGGAATATTAAAAGTTAAAATTTATTTTTAACGCAAAAAAATTACAAAACAAAAAAAGAAGAGTCACTCATTGTTACTAGAAACGGCGAAATAGTGTAGAACTAGGAAGACTTTTTCATGCACACGAGGTCCACTTCATGTGTACCCGTTTCATGACCATGGGGGGCTCTTCCTGGTCCCGCGCGCGGCTAGCGAATACTAATTAATAATCATTCAAACTATTTCATTAAACGAGGGCCTGCCGAGGAAGCTCTCAAACTTCCACAGGTGCCTGCAACTGTTTCAACAGAAGCAGGAGGCGACCCTGGGCTGTCGGTAGTCAAATGTCTTCCAATCAGGCAAGTCCCTTGTATGGAGGACGTTAAACCTTACTGACTAACGAAAATACAGATAGAAGATGTGTGAACGCACGAAAATCAGTGTATTTTGGTTGCTGGAACGTCCGTTCATGTGTCCATTACGCTAAACAACAGCTTATTATGAAACAGGTGATGAAATACAAGATAGAAATATGTGGATTATGTGAAACAAATATCTATAGTTCTGGAACAAATCACATTGGTGATTATACTATGCTATATTCTGGAATACCTATTGAAAAGAAAACAAGATCAACTTTCGGTGTCGGTATCTTGATGAGTAAATCTGCAACAACAGCATGGAGAAATAGCGGCGCCGAATGGGAAGCAATAAACGAGCGTATAATACGACTAAGAATAAAATGTGAACCAATACCGATCAACATGATTGTGATCTACGCTCCAATAAACTCAACAAATAAACATATTACAGAGGTAAGTGAGGAATTTTATTTGCAATTACAGACAATTTTAGATAAAATACCACAAAGCGAAATATGTATCATCATGGGTGACTTCAATGCAAGAACGGGTCAAGAACAACATCAGACAATGCCCAAAACAGTAGGTCCGCATACAACTGACGTTACAAATGAAAATGGAGTGAGATTAACGGATTTCTGCCAAACGAATAATTTAATAATCTCGAACACATTTTTCAAACACAAACGTGCTCATCAAAAATCCTGGATGCATCCGGGAACAAAAATTTGGNATTTAATATTGGATGTGTTGGCCGTTGTTCACTGAGAAGTGAATTTAATGAATATTAATGTTTTGTTGTAATAACGAATTGTAATTTATTGTTTTCGAACGTTGTATTTTCAAGTTGAATATTTTGCGATAAAATCTCACGTAATTTTTTATTGAATATACCTTTAGGACTCATATTATCGTAGAGATAAGATAAATGAAAACGTCGATTTCTTTTCAATAAATCTTGTTTTTTCTGTAAGAATTGTCGTTGTTCACTCATAAAATTAAATAGACGATGACGAAATTTTTTATATGAATGTTGATCAAGAGACCATCGGCCTGCCGAGGAAGCTCTCAAACTTCCACAGGTGCCTGCAACTGTTTCAACAGAAGCAGGAGGCGACCCTGGGCTGTCGGTAGTCAAATGTCTTCCAATCAGGCTAGTCCCCTGTATGGAGGACGTTAAACCTTACTGACTAACGAAAAGACAGATAGAAGATGTGTGAACGCACGAAAATCAGGGTATTTTGGTTACTGGAACGTCCGTTCATGTGTCCATTACGCTAAACAACAGCTTATTATGAAACAGGTGATGAAATACAAGATATAAATATGTGGATTATGTGAAACAAATATCTATGGTTCTGGAACAAAGCACATTGGTGATTATACTATGCTATATTCTGGAATACCTATTGAAAAGAAAACAAGATCAGCTTTCGGTGTCGGTATCATGATGAGTAAATCTGCAACAACAGCATGGAGAAATAGCGGCGCCGAATGGGAAGCAATAAACGAGCGTATAATACGACTAAGAATAAAATGTGAACCAATACCGATCAACATGATTGTGATCTACGCTCCAATAAACTCAACAAATAAACATATTACAGAGGTAAGTGAGGAATTTTATTTGCAATTACAGACAATTTTAGATAAAATACCACAAAGCGAAATATGTATCATCATGGGTGACTTCAATGCAAGAACGGGTCAAGAACAACATCAGACGATGCCCAAAACAGTAGGCCCGCATACAACTGACGTTAAAAATGAAAATGGAGTGAGATTAACGGATTTCTGCCAAACGAATAATTTAATAATCTCGAACACATTTTTCAAACACAAATGTGCTCATCAAAAATTCTGGATGCATCCGGGAACAAAAATTTGGCACACGTTAGATTATACATTAATCAATAAGAACTTCCGGTCAACAATTGAAGATGTAAGATTCTATAGAAGAGCAGCAGGCGGTATTGAAACCGACCATCATTTAATGCGATCCAAACTAAAGTTACACTTAAGATCAAGAAACAAAATTACTCAAACTAATCAACAAATGAAAATAGATCGTTCAAAATTACAGGATGATTTAATATTGAAGATGTATCAAAAAGAATTAGTAACAACATATGAAGAATCAAATCAATCATCATTGGACGTTAACAACAAGTACATCGAATTCGTTAAATATGTCAGACAAGCCACACAGAAACATCTAACAAAAAAAGCAGACAAAAACAAAAAAAGAAAAGAATGGATGACTGATGAAATCATGAATAAAGTAGATGAAAAATCGGCAGCTTATGTCAAGTGGCAAAATCATCGTGGAACAGCTGATGAAGATAAATATAAAGGTAAGTATACAGTCTTAAGAAAAGTCGTGAAAAATATGATCAACGAACGTCAGATTGAATATTGGAATAAAGTAAGTAGTGAAATTGAAACTGCAATCACTCAACATGATCCAGCAACAGCGTATGCGATTATTAGAAGATTCAAAAGTGGTAAACAAGACGTTCAAAACATGTCAGTTAAAAAAAAAAGGTACAATGCTTCTACGCTCTGATGAAAAATTAGAGAGATGGCGTGAGCATTTTGAAGAACTATTAGTAAATGTAAACAGTGCTGTCGGGACACACACTATCGATAGCATCTCAATACCAAACATCTCAACATTAGAAATACAACGACAAGATAAAATACCTACACTGGAAGAAATACAACTGGCATTAAGTCAAATGAAATCCAAGAAGGCGCCTGGAAATGATGGAATTATAGTTGATATATTGAAAGCAGGTGGTACACCAGGTCTCATATGGTTGAAGGAACTGTCCGTCGAAATATGGGAAAATGAAAGAATACCTGAGAACTGGTCATCAGCTATCCTGATTCCTCTGTTCAAAAATAAAGGTGATAAAACTTCATGCGACAACTACCGTGGTATATGTCTATTAAATGTCGTAAGTAAGTTATTCACTCGTGTAATCTTAAATCGAATTCAAATAATGATCGATCAACAGCTGCTAGAACAGCAGGCAGGGTTTCGATCGAACCGATCAACGGTTGATCAAATATTTATAGTGAACATGATAATGGAAAAGGCTAGTGAATATGACATACCGCTGTTCATTTGTTTCATCGATATTCAGAAAGCGTATGACTCAGTGAACAGAGAATTACTATGGAAAATATGTAGCCATTATGGATTAACAGATAAAATTGTCAAATCACTGCAATTGGTATACAAAGATTCCAACGCAAGAGTAAAGATTAATGGTGATCTGTCTGAATGTTTCAAAATGCATACTGGTGTGATGCAGGGTGGTATACCATCCCCGTTTCTCTTTAATATAGTCTTCGACTTCATCATGAAGAAAGTATTATCTGAAACGAAAATAGCTGGTGTTCAACTATCATACGGTAAGAATGATTTTTGTCATGGAAGAAAAGAGAAATATGAAAATTTTGAGGTGTTGTCTCTAATGTATGCAGATGATCTTGTAGCTATTTGTAACAGCAGAGAACATATAGAAACGTTTATACAAGTTTTCGAAAGGATTACACAAGAATATGGCCTTACTATGAATGTGAACAAGACATGTATTATGTCATCGGTACAATCTAAAAACAATGTTAATGGAAAAACAATAAAGAATCAACAAGCTGAGGATGTACAAGTGGATATCATTATTAGAAACCAAAAAATAGAAACAACTCAATCATTTACATACTTAGGTAGCTTGATTTCCAACGACCACAAAGCAGATAAAGAGATCAAAACTCGAATAACAAAAGCAACAACCGCATTCAATTCTTTTAGACAACTGGTTTGGTACAAAAAAAGAATTTCCATTTTAGCAAAACTTTGCATTCTTAGAGCTTGTGTTCTACCAGTACTCATATATGCAAGTGAAGGATGGTGTCTAACAAAAGTTCAAGAAGATAAGATAAGTGTATTCTACATGAAATGTATACGAACAATACTTGGACTAAATCTTGGAGATCACGTTTCAAACTCCGCAATACTAAATCTATCAGGTCAACCATCAGTCGAAAACATCATGCGACGCAACCGTCTTAGATGGTTCGGACATGTTAATCGTATGGAAAAGGAGATAGGAAAACCGTCTTTGACAAAAAAAAGTTATGTTTTCCTATCTCTCGGACCATCAACGACCGAAGCATGTAGGAATCAGAAAAAGATGGGAATCTAAAATAATGGAAGATCTGGAATATTTTGGAATCAAGAATTGGAGACGAGATACTAAGGATAAAGGTAAATGGCGAGAATTAATCAATAAATATGTACAAAATTATCCACCTCCACACAACATTAACAACATAATACATTCATACAAAGAGCGAGCAAACAAGAAACGAATCGATGAAGCAAAAGGATTGAAACAAAAAAAGGTAACAGAAATTTTAAGAAAAAACTCAAACAACAAGTACACATGTCCACAGTGCAATCGACAATTTCATCCACAAGGAATAACAAACCATATCAGAGCTTGTGCCAAGCTATGGTGTGTAAAAAACAAAAAAAAATGGCGTTGTTTTAATCTAATTGGACACAACTCGTAACTGTCGTATTTGTGAAGAGATGATGGATGTTGATTAAAACCGCATGGAGGTTAACATCCTGATATATGTAACAGATCNTTAAGTACAGGGAACGAACATTACACAAATCAAACATACACTTTATATTTTAGTTTAACTCTTTCTCTCAGTTTTCTTTCTGTCTCACCCTACACCGAAAGGTATTGGGTATTACTTACTTACTTACTACTTCATTAAACGAATATACTAGAGAAAATAAACATTTACAACTTCTTTTTCACACGATCTATATCGTCCATCACTTCTTTAATATAATGATGTGTTTGGTGCGTAGCTTCTCAAAAGAGATACTTTTTAAAAAAGACCAATAGCTACTTAATGATTTCTTATAGCTACTTAATGATTTCACAGCTACTGAATGAATCTTATAGCTACTTAATGATTTCACAGCTACTGAATGAATCTCATAACTACTGAATGAATCTTATAGCTACTTAATGATTGCATAGCTACTTGATTATTGTACAGCTGCTTCCAACTTTACTATAATTATTTCAAGATCACATATTTATTAAACGTTCATATACCTCTTTAAAATGTCTACATCAATTTATGAAAAATGCATCTCAGCCGTATTACAAACGATAAACAGACCTTATTAATATGTTTTCACACATTTTCAGAAAAAAGCCTATAGCGTACCACTTCCTTTTTTTATATCATTAATACCTCCAATATCATAAATATTTGAATATTCTACTGAATCGAATGCAGATTCTCATTATGAACACAAATTATTTTATTTGAATCTATCTGAGAAACAGTTAGATGAAACTCAATAAAAATAAACAACATAAAATCATAAACATTTTGAAAGTAATCAGAAATGTAATAGAAACTCAAATTTGAAGCATTTCGATTATTTCGTGTCAACTATTAAAATCTTCACTTTTTCTTTAACACATCCCTTTCAGCACCCGTGCTCTTTTATATCATTAATAATGTTGGTATCATAAATATTTGATTTTTCTGATGAACTCTATATACATTTACATTGCGAATACAAAATGTTTTGTTTGAAGTTTGCCGTATAAACAAAGTAATGATATTCATTCAGTAGCTGTGATATTCATTCAGTAGTTTTGATATTCATTCAGTAGTTATACGAAAGCACTAAGTAATATGTTTAAGAAAATAAA
Organism: Rotaria magnacalcarata; assembly: GCA_900239745.1. NCBI lineage: Eukaryota > Metazoa > Rotifera > Eurotatoria > Philodinida > Philodinidae > Rotaria > Rotaria magnacalcarata. The sequence continues at coordinate 10,159 of OENM01001816.1, read as the reverse complement.
GCAGACTATATAGAAAAAAAGTATCTCTTTTGAGAATGAGCCGTGTTGGTGGAAGCGAATTTCGATAAATAGTAAGCGCTTTCGCGTATTCACCCATGTTTTTATACACTAGACCGATGTTGTTGTAGAAAGTAGTCAAATCGGGATGATTCGGAGGCAGAGATATTTTTCTTATTTTGAGTGATTTTTCGTAAAACTCTAGTGCTTTCGAGTATTCACACATGTTGTTATACACTAGACCGATGTTGCTATAAGTAGGAGCCAATGAAGCATCATCTTCTGGAAGAATTTTCCGCTCGATTTCAACTGATTTTTCGTAGAATTTAACTGCTTTTGAGTATTTACCTTGCTGGTGTTGCAAAATTCCAAGCATGCGATAGATAAATGCTCTGTCACTATTAGTGGAGGCATTCTTGAGTAATTCCTGGTAGAGTTCCTCAGCTTGGTCGAAATGACTCACTTTGAGCATCAATTGACCCATTCGATACCATCCAGTCGGACCTTGAACCTCCTCTTTAATAAGATTGGTAAGAGTAGAAAGTTGTGGATCATTATCATCAGTAATTGTCAATTGTACATCCCAAAGACGATTATTCTTAGCCGTCTGTTTCATTTCAACGACGCGAAAAACACTGTGCATTATAAATAGTATTTCTTGTTCTGATGGGATAGCACTGTGTTCATCAATCATAGCAAATGGAGTATTCGAAGTTGATATTTTACTTTGATCAATAGTCATAATAAAAATAACACCAACAATGTCTTGATTTTTATGCAGAGCACGTTCAACAAATTCCATGCCCACTTTTGGTTCCATCAGATGAATTCACAAATTATATCATTTCAATCTTAGTACTAGGGTTAAGGATAGAAATTAGGGTTAAGGTTAGGAATAAGGGATCAAAAGTATGAAATTAACGGTTGGATAAAACATTAGTCTAGAGTACTAGACTAATTGAGTGTGGTGGACTACATTTTACTACTATAGAACCAATTTTGGAAGAAATAGGAAAAGTTCCAGCTAGAGCCAGATTTTGCTTGAACCTTAAATGGTTCTGAAAATGGTACCCAAATCTAGAACCCTAAAAGGTTCAGTATGACATCTTTTTTTCTTTCTGAGTTGAAACATACGTTGTCCTTTCGTTATAAATAATAATTACTGTGAAAAAAGAACAGAATTGACAGTATAAATCTCAAAAACTCTTCTACATCATGTTTTTTATGATAAGTATATCAAGAAGATGAAATAAAAAATAACTATAAATGCATATGGGTGAATTTCACTGGTATTGTACGGTTTGATGGAAAAAATCGGAAAAAATAAAATTGAACAGTTGAATATATTGATATGTGTATTCGATAGAGCATATATTTTGTTGAGTATGAATCAAGTATTTCCCCCACTAACAGGTCTTCGGTTTAAGCAAAAACGTTTTTCAGCGCAGCCACGTTGGGACTAAAATGTGGAACTCACATATTTCGGTAGTTAGATACTGATCAAATAGAAGTTTTATTTTTTCAGCGTAGTGAGATCATATTTTGGCCAAAAATAAGATAATAAAACCTTTTTCACATTTGAAGTTTATTGGATCTATCAATAGGAAACATTACTAGAGAGAACATATGAAAAACTTTCTGTTTAGAATATGTCAGTATGCTTAAGTGTTTAGTGGTTTCATTGAGAAATATTGTGAATAATAATAGTTTAAACAGTATTTAGGATATAGTTATCGATATTGTTGATCAAATATGCTATATAGAATATTGAGAAATTGATACATTTTTCATAAACGAAAATTTGATAAAAGCGTCCAAGTGGACGGAAAAGTTGCGAATTATAAATACACTAAAATGGATTTAAGCCAGGGGGGGGACAGCAGAATCCATGAATCCATGAATCCACTTGAATCCACTCTGATATGAAATTCTTAGAATTATAAAAGTATGATAGTTTTCATTTTCTCAATTCTCTGTTGAAAGTAGAGAAAAAAATTAACAAAAAGAATATTCGTGAAGACTTCAGGAATCAATCAAGAAATATTTATATTAAAAAGTTTTTTATTATCAATAATTTTATTATTTATTTGTTTGAAAACCAACTTCAAAATGTAAAAAAAAGTCAAAATCAAACGGAGATAAAAATATAAAAATTCAATACTTGACAAAACCGATTAACTATAAAACAAAAAAAAAAGAAGTGAATTATTAAGTTAAAAACATCAATTCAATATAAAACCTTACTATATAAGAGAACATGAAAGAAGTGATCGAAGAAGTACAAGCAAGGCAATGTTCGGCATATAAAAATTATCTTCTTCTTGTTCTTTTTGCTGATTCTCTTGTGTTATGTAAAGATTCTATTGTTTGAACTTTTCTTTTCACTTGTCTTTTAGTTTTTAATGATGATGGTTGTTCGATAATGTTTTCATCACAAGTTTCATCGTCTTCTGTTGATTTGAAGATAGAAGATGCTGTGACTGAAGTTGAGTTCGATTGTATTGTATCTAATGGTGGTATAATAGGTATAGAATTCGGTGATGCAATTTTTTGAAGTACATTATCTGATGTGGTCAATGACTGATGATTATGTGTTGATGATGGTGACGATACTGGAGGATTATTATTATTTGTTTTTGAATACAGGGCATTCATTAGTTAAACCTTGTAAATGACGATAGAAATTTGACAGTTGACATTTTCCACGTCTAAATACTAATGTTGCCCATTTTTCACAGCTGCATTTTATATTACATTCTAATGTACCAGTTGAATCATTTTGTAATGAAATAAAATAATCCTTGCCTTCAACTAAAGAAAATCGTTCATTATTATTTTTTCAAGATGCAACACATCTAGCGACGAAATGGCGTAATCGTTTATTATCGTCTACGGTTGAATTACGTCTTGGTGATCAATCAATATCGATCAATCATTTGTATAGCATTATTGACAATGGAAAATTTACTAAAATTGATGATGGCTTGACGAAATCTGATATTAATCCTAAAGATCGTCAAAATTTTAGTTCCTGTGTAAAATTAGCATCTGATGATCTATTTTAAATTTTAAAAGACAATGGTGATACTCAGAGAACCTTGATTTATCTACAGATGTTAAAAATGATTATAATGGCTTGTGTTGATAAAAAAAACAACGATTGCTGGGCGTGAGTATGCTTTTTTATTTTGCTTGAGTGAGAGTGTCCGACTCTTCACTTCAGATGTATCACACCTAATAAAGCTTTATTTTAGGTCTTCGATCTGCTTGGTGCGTGATATTTTTCTGTCGAATATGGTTAGCATAGATCAAATTGAAAACATTCAATACAGCACAATTCTCAGAAAATAACAAAAGCAAATATTTTATTACTAGACCAGCGTATTTGTCCGTGGAATTAAATGCACATAAATTATTATATTTAATTTTACTTGTTCAACAAAAACAACTACCACCACAATCATTATATATTCATACTTTTAGGTCACAAGCCTGTGAATCAATTTTTCGAAATATGCCCGCATTAAGTGGAGTCTATTCAACTATAGTCAACTTCACTGTACATGATTTTTTACGACGTGCTCAAAGATTGTCACTACTTAATGATATTAAATGAAAGCATTTAAATGATACATCAGTTAATAATTTAGTATTTCCAGTTCATTACAAACATCGACATGATCATCAATCATTAGCTACACAAAGTCAGGCAGAGGTCGATCTAATAGATGTCGAACAAATCATTACCGAGGCTTATCATGAAGCAATTGATATGCTTAATGGCTTATAAATATTGAATTTACTGAACGATAGAAGTGTTGTTGGCTTAAAACCATTAAGTGAATATGCATTTAAACAGTGAAATTCAAATTCAAAGATGTACGACTACTCACCTCAACTAAACTAGACAGATGATGGAGAATTTGAAATAGCTGCTGCTGCTGATGATGATGAATAAGATGATACTCGAAATTTAATAAATACAACAAAAGAAGAATTCCCTGGAATGAAAGTTTTTAATATGGTGCAACCACATATAGAAAATTCTTATTTTAAAGCTACAATCAATGATGACATAAAATATATGCATAAGCAGACTGCTTGTTGGTTATTAACTGGTGAAAAAAGTAAAATGTCAACCGATCGATTGCTTCTAGTACAACAGATTAACAAAAACAGTTGATTGTTTTTTTCTCAGTATAATACTTTTTTTCGTTTATTTTCAATAAAATGAATAACGCTTTACTGGCTTTCAAGTCTTGAAATTAAGAATGTGCTGTATCAGAATAAAAAAAGATAATGCATACTTGTATCCGAATCAGGACTAATAAAAATTTTATCTAATAGTACACACGATACAGACAAAAACAATAGAAGTATTGAATTTTTATAATGGACTTCAAAAAAATAGGAAATTATTCTACGAGATTTCATGTGACTCCACTTTAATCAACTTGAATCCACCTGAATCCATTTGAATCCATTTGAATCCGTTTGAATCTAATTGAATCCAGTTGAATCCACTTGAATTCAAGGGACTGGATTCTGCTGTGCCCCCTTGATTTAAGCTCTAGATTAAGGTATTTGTGTGAGAAAAACGATTAAAATGTTCACTTGTTTATTGTAGGTGGTAGAAGTCATGAGTGTACCAGTAGCATAAACTAGTTGCTAGCTTCTGTAATAATAAAAATATACGATACTGTTGTAACTATGGACTATTATAATAAAAACGACAGATTTTGATGATTAATTAGAGATTAAATCCTAATTATAATGACTTCTAATTAAGGAAACTAGATTTTTATTACTGATATGAGTAGTGGTGAACATAGGCAATCGACCTGTACCAAAATTTTATCTAATTAGCGCACCTAAGTGTTTTTTTTCGTGTTTTATGTCTGTAATGGAGAGGGAGGTATAGGGGAGCCGCAAAAATCTTACACTTCAACTTACACTGACTATTTTCTTCGAAATATATGTGAGTTCCACAAAAATCGAAATCTCCAAGAGTATGATAGGTCCTAATAGTTTTCTTGACAAAATGTAAATTTTGAGTGAATTTTTTTAATATTATTATCGCATATCAATCAAATCATTTTGAAAAGTAGAATCCAGCAGGTGTGAACATAACTTTATTTGCATGTTTGAATGCATATGCGACAGAAAAGCGCAATTGTTATCATTAATAACGTATATTTCTTTCAGAAATGCATTGTCTGACTAAGTTATTTAGAATATGATTTCGTGACAAACATGAGAAATAAAATCATCATCAATATCCATGCTACTTTTTTTTCAAAATGTCTTATCCAAACTTTTCGATTGCAAACGCTTTAGTTATACTTTCTCATGATATTTTTCACGATATGTAACATTATTATTTTTCTTTTTTTTTCTTTGGTCTCATCTTGATAATGATAACTTATAGATCTGAAACAAAACGAAAAGATATATGAGTGAATCGTATTTTTGTTGTACAATTATATTTTTGAATTGTTTCTCCTATAAATCCATTCCATGCGGTCAGTTTATGAAAGTTTTTTTGTGTTTTACTCCCTCATATATCCCACACTACCCCAGAAAATATCGATCTGACTACTCACTAACTCGTCGAGATAGAGACGCAAAATATTGAAAATATAGGTTTTTTCAAAGAGTCACTGTACAAAACATAGATTTTCTACCGGCAAAAAGAAATATTCAGAAAAAGACTTATTCTCAATAAGCTGTGAGAAAGGTAGCATGGTTTATGAATGACTTCTTACTAGTCGATAAAAAGTTGTTGAATGATAGTAGGCCACCTTTTGAATCTAGTAGATTCTGAAAATCTTATTTGCTCATTCCCTGACCACGATAAACGGTAAATGATTTCTTGAATTTGGCCGATTGTTCCAGATACAATTGTTCCAGTTGAAGATGAAGACTTCGAATAAAAAAGCCTAACTTGGACATGGCTTCCATATCAAGCGATCGTAACCCACGATTAAGCATGCCATATAGAAACATTTCACATGTATACCACCAGACCGGTGATTTCTGGTGGTATTTACTTTTTAATTCATTTATTTCTGCGTCAGGAATATTTTGCTTTTTGCAATAGGTTTCTAAAGCCTTAATGGATTTGGCATCATCGTCATTAATTTCCAATACGATNATACGATGTCCTTGAAAATTACCGAGTACATATAAGTAGGCGGTAATTGGTTAAGATTCTGTTCGTTCGATGCTGCATCTGACGTGCATCGCTTCGGAACGAAACTCATTGGAATTGAATCATGGTCGCATTCACGGGCGACATTTTTCAGTGATTCGCATATCGGTTTGATTGAGGTAAAAACACCTCGAATCTTTGGCCAATCCTTCGCCCATGGCTCATGACGCGCCTTGTTGCCACAAAAAATATAAATGGCATCCACTTTTGGCATACCATGAATGTCATTGACGAGGTTTTGTCCTAAAGCACCAGACGAAATGACGAAAGCTTTCCCCTCATCCATTTTATTGAGGAACTCGATACATCCTTCGGGTGTTGTGCACACATTCACTTCACTTACCGCTGCGCGCAATTGTGCCAGCGTATTCCGGCAATCTTCGGTGTTTTCATCGATGTTACCATCGACCCAAATGACTAGATAATTCTGAACCATCCGACGTCTTGAGGGTGTGGCATCGGATGTTTTTGTTCTACTTGTACCAGTACTAACTGTTGATTTTGGAATAGTTGATTTTGATTTTTGTCCACTCATGTCGAGTACGTGCTGTTGCTTGATACAAATGATGAATAGTAATGCGTTGTTGAGACACCAGCCTTGTTTAGATTTATATAGTCTATACCTTACTTGTTATAGATATGTTTTAAAACGTTAAATGTGGGTATTTTATCTTTTTCTGTTGATACTCAACCACAGATGCATACCTTATTTCTATTGCAGATATGCTTATCAACAAGAAGCGAAAGAATAGAATTCAACTGCCACGAGTTTCACGATTATTTTTTTCCAACGTTCGTTTACTTTTCGTGGTTCCAAGCATTTGAGTGTCGTTGTGTCCACAACTTCGTCTTCTTCAGAGTATGCTTATCGTTTGTTATCTTGAATATGTCTATCTCTCTCTCGCTGTCAAGAACGAAGAAAAAGGAGCAAAGAATTCATCAGTTTGGTTGTGTTTTTATGTGTGTATAATTATTCTTTGTTTAAATGAGGGAAGGCAATAGAATTAAGTTTTGATTAAACCAAAGATAACTTTTTTTATGTCGTAACTATAATTCTCTTAATTAACGACTGATTAAAGAAAACAATAACTACCACTATTGTGCTTCAATTTTGATACAATAGATTGGACATAACTCGTGTAGCTACTGAAGAAGCAATGAGTTAACTAATTGAAGTTCTTAAATGATGGAAGATTAAACTGTCTATTACCGATTCAAAACTGAGTGGCACAATACAAAGAACATTTCATACATATACACTGCAAACGGTGAAAACTTTTCGTTCAGTCATCATTCAAATTCCGAGCAAATTTCATCACTGATAGGTTTTGAAATTTTATTCATTGACTTGATCTTATTTTCGAAAGCCATTAAGACAATTGTATACGATTTTTCACTTGATATATAATTTCATATTTTAGAAATATTTTTATCAATGACACTTGATTTGATGGAAATTGATCCCAATTGAGTAATACATCATAAAAAAATGTATCGACAGAGTAGATGTTTTATTATCACAGTTATTGTTAGAAATAGTTGCTGAATTCTATTTATGACCATGACTCATGGTATGATCGGAATAGTTTGAATTCGATTTCTGATTCAGAATGAAATTGATAATAATTATCTGTACTGTATCGATATAGAAATTCCTGGTTCAATTTTTCTATCATCACCGAGATATATTAAAATTTTCCTTTAGTGAGTTCTCTAAGGTTTCTTTAAGGTAACTTACATTCATTGATATTGTGCATTGATATGTTTTTTTTAAATAATCATGCATGCACATTTGAATTCATGCAGTTTTTATCGAGGTTTACGTAATCGTAACGAAATTTGAATGACGCTAATATAGCATCGAAGTATTAGTTATATCAAATTAATCCTTACTAAAATCTATCTAAAAAAGGAAAATTTCCTCTGATTTTCTAATTTACATATTTTTCTTTTATGTATTCATTTTTGAACAAAGCATAATCCAATCGTCTTTCGTCTGATTCAAAAATTGTTGCATTGTTATTTGCATCACAATGCAATAGATAAGATAAAGATCTTGCAACCTATACAAAATAAGTCGCTATAGCTAGGCATAATAAATGGATATGAATGCAAAAAAATAATATATAAAAAACTTTTTCAGCAGAAGTCGGTGTTGAACTATTTGATACTATCAGCTTCTTATCGATCTGAGCTACGGGCAGGAATAAATATTTGTCAGTGCATTTTATGATTATAAGGCGTATTTACCACTAATTTGTGTTACTATCAACTCCATGAGAATGATATGTGTTTGTATTAAGTTGATAAATAATCAAAACAAATGAAGAAAACATCGCCATTGTATGCAGTGTATATTCGATACACTTCCAAAAAGACATGAGTTTACTGCGTGAATAAAAAAATTGATCAAAATCTTGATTGCATGAATCTTCTTTGTTTTCTTCGTAAAACTTGAGTATAAACAACAAAAAGATGCGTTGACGACTGGCAAAATAGCAAAGCAAAAGCGCACTAATGGAATTTGATTATCGATACCATCGATTTTTTTCTTTTTTTTCATACTTCTTTCAACAGAGTAGTGAAAATATGAAGTGAGAATATTTAAACAAAGAAATTTATCAAGACCTGTTTGTTTTTGCTTCATGTTAATATCTCGCGTGTAATAAAATGATGAATTAATACAGTTATATGCGTTCCAGTGAATTCATTTCATAGTTATTTGTTACAAAAATTACTTTTCTAGTATTGTCATTTTTTGGATTAAAAGGAAAATTATTTAAATTTTTATCATTTCTATAGACTTCACACAACGTGTGCTGGATAATATGTCTATAAGAAATAGAACGATCGATACGTAACGAAAAATTGAACTAAATTACAAGTAAAAGTTGAACGAAGGTAGACGAACAGTAAACAAGAAAATAAATTGAACAACTGCGAGGGCATGGTAAATTCCTATTTCCAGGAAATTCAAATAACTTCGCTTCGACAAAGCTTTTTAGTTAATTCATTTGAATTCACAAGTAGCTATCTATAATTCTTCGGGTTGGGTTGGGTTGAGTGAGGCAATTTCCAAGTAATACTCTGTAATTCTTTGGGTTGCATCGGTTTCATTTGAGCTAGAGAGTTCAATATTGGTTAAAAGCTTGTATAATATGTATATCTGTTGAGAATTGTTACTGTTCTCTCAGAAAATGATGAATCTCGAAAGTAACCGTTTGATTGTATCTGAATAAGTGTAGGACCAAATGCAATCGTTTTGCATAGTGTAAATCTCGACTGAGACTGTATATGATAGTAGAGATAATTTTCTGTTTAACAAGAGAAGAGAACTTGCACTAATTGATATATCAACTGTCATTGTATGAGATGCATAAAAAATCATACATTAGTATTTTTAATGTTGCTGATTTCATAAATGAAAAAAGCAATATGAACAGTCAGCCAACATTCATAGAATAATATAAAAGTTCGCAGTACCCATAAGTAGAATAATTGAAATAAGTATGTATCAACGACTGTGTAACAGCGAAAAACGAAATTTCAATCATGATTATCGGTCATAACTGAAAGATTACATAACAAACCGAAACAGAGGTTAAAGAAACAGATACACCTGAGNGAATGCTTAGCATCTGTGTGCATCATCTACTGACATTAACGTAAGATGAAGGGACCATCAAATAGCACATAACGGGAAGGAATGGAGCATATCGTGAGTTTCTTAAGAGATACTCTATTTTACGAATGCATTTAGGTTGACGACCACATACTACGTTCACGCCTGTAAACCGATGTATTTTCCCGTATACGCCACGAAGAAAAACTAGAGTAATAATGAATCATGAAAATCATCGTATGTCTTCGTATACGGTTGCTTACGACTGTGCTTGTTCGATTTCGCCAAATAAAATATTTTTTTATTTTACATTTCTTTGTTCTGTAGAT